>JAPYZN010001208.1:0-18140 GCA_030522865.1 Psyttalia lounsburyi
CCCAGCTCTTGGTTCAACCACGAACTAAGTCGCTCGTGTTTTTTTTTGCTCTTGGTTTCTAACCCATCTCTCTTCTTTTTCTACCAGTATCTTGGAGTCTCTCTTTCCAGTTGGCGCGCTTCACGATCGATCTCTCCATAACGCCCATTCCCCGGAATCGCCCCTTGACCGAACGACTAACCGTCCTTGTAAATCTGTTGACACTCCATTCGCAAGCCACGTTCCTGATTCCAACCACGGGGGACGATCATCGTCGGCTTGTATTTCCATTTGCTCCTCGTTACGTAGGTATCAATAGCTACATCTTGACGAAGTGGGAAGTGTAGCAAAAATCAACATAGAGAATGAATAGAATATCAATTTTGATTTTGATCTTTTGTTTTTTCAATTGATTCAGAAATGAATGGACAATTAATGGAATTTAAAATTATTCGTCAAGAGGAAGAAAAGAATTTCGTCATGTTTTTTGAATTTTCTAATCACAATGTTCAAGGCAGAATTAAGTTCAAGTTTTTATTTAAAATTCAAACACATTTTATATTATAATATGTAGATTCTCATGTTTAACTCATACTTATGTCTTACTTAACGGCTGACTTACTCAAAATTCCTGCTTACAATCCCCTTTTAATTGCACAATAAGTCCCAAATGAAAAAAGAAAACACGCAAAAAATCACGTGTAAGAAATCGAATCGATTAGCCCACGATCAACTCCGACCCTGTCGAACCGAGCAGACAGTCGATTCTCGACTCTCGACGTGCGGGTCGAGTGTATAATTATCGTCGGCACGCGAACCTCCACCCGCTTCTCCCAAACTCTCTCTTTAGTTAAAGCCCCCTACCCCCTGCCCTACAGCGTTTTCAAGTGTTAGGCGACCGTTTCCTCCCTTACATACACCATCACCCCTTCTCCCGCCTCCTAATACCCCCTAAAAAACAGATCCAGTATTGCCATGGTACTTAATCCAAAAGGGCTCATATCAAAAAAGGGCCAGTTGAGAAAAAGGGTCGGTAGGTCAAATTACCGTTTTTCATATTTTCTCGCAGATGTGAGAACAAAATTAATTGACATTATGTATGTTTTTTATTAAATATTACAACTGTATAATTAAATGAAAAAATATAGAAAAGTAAAATTCTTTGTAAATACATGTATTATCGCTTCGAAAAAAAAATAAATTAGAAAACTTATCTACTATAAATTCACGGACAAATTCTCTCGTGAGGCAATAAACTCCGCAATATCAAAATAATTACATTTAACTCTTATTGTCTTCATATTGCAGTAGAACTCTCACTATTTCGAAAAATGAATTACTCGAACACATTTTTTTGATTCAAGTTATACCGAAATGTTAAAGAAATGCGACTCTAGAAATTCAGGATTGCTTGTGAAAGCTGAAGTTTACCTATTTCCATCCGTTAAATTACAAGCAGTGTCACTATTCCGGAAACTAATAGTCAACTGTCCACAAAATTGCTGGATCATGAAAAAGGGCTAAAAAGTGTACGATTAGATAAATCTGGCACCGCCTAGACGTTGTTCTGCCACACGAATAAGTGAATCCCCAAATGGCTGCAAGGTGAACTCACTGTACAGTATTCCACATTACCCAGTGATTTTAATGTTGCGGCCCCGGGGCTCCGAAAAACCGCACGCTACGCATCATATTTATCCGTGTGGCATGCTTACACTCTGGGTACTGTTTCGTACGATCTCCGTCGCGCAGAAATCCGATCATTTCGCCTCCCGGATCCACCGGCGCTGGTAACCTTGATGTAGGGGTGTGAGAATGACGGGCGAACGATAATCCATGGAACTTCTCGAACTGCCCACGAGCTGCACATATATCCCAAGTGATTTTTGATCGAGAAGCATAAGCCTTACGCCTGTATAAATACTGAGGCACTTGAGCTCTTCATTCGCCGCACATGCAGGTCCGGTTTATTTGCCTAATTATCGGATGTACCAAGCCCGGGGGGGAATACACATCGAGTTGGAAATCATGAGACTCCATCGGTTTCATAAAGAACTAGCACAATCGATGTTGATGCCCTTGCGATATGTTCTTCTTTCTGTCAGATTTAATATTTCTCTTTAGAACTTCTTGTTTATTCAAATCTTTTTAAAATAAAATTTTATCGATATTTCGTAATTGTCAGCAACAAGTAAAATTTCAAGAGGAAAAACTCTCATTATGAACTCATTAAAACTCAATCATGAGCTTTCAATGGGTTTTAATTTACGCATATTTCAAAATTTTTGAGAGTTTATTTATATAAAAGTTTTAGTGAAACCTGAACATTATAGAAATGGAAATTATCCGGTATTGTTCGATAGGGTCATTGCAAAAAACGATTTTTCGTTAACAATGATTTTATTGAAAAATTTGATGATTTCTTTTGCAAGGCTTGAGGAAAAAAACAGATTATGTTTTTCGCTCGTTTGGGATTTGGTGTATTATTTCTTGCAGATAAATTCCTCGTATTATCCATACAGTTTTAATACCAATATTGTAACGAGCTCGAGGGATATATATTCTGCGAGTTTTTACTCACTTTTTTCCGATTAGCATTCTCTCGTCTGGACTGTGTGGGGGACCCACACGCCCTCCTCTTGTGCCCCATTTTTCCATTTTTTTTTTCTCTTCTTTCTTCATTGGAGACAGGTAGAGACACTAGGGTTTATGCAAAAGGGAAGTAAAGTAAAGTCGTTGAGAACGAGGGGTTGTAGTTTCACGAGGATTTAGATGGTACGTTCATCAGTGCATTCTACTTGCCTCGTTTAGGTCGTCTAGCTGTTTTGAAATGGTTGCCTTGTTTCAAATGTACTTTTTATTGATAGGGTCGTACATTTTTAACGTCTTGTTCTTGTTACACGCGTGAGGAAAAAACTGTTGAGGCAAAATTATTCAAAATCTTGAGTTCGTATAAAAAACTACTTTTGACGTTTTTTTAAAAAATTTTCATGACCTTGTAATTCCATTGTAATATCAAGAAATTATATGAATTGTTCATAAAATTCCGAATTTTTTCTAATAATGCACATTAATAAGAAATTTTCGCCCAATTTCCCAATAAATCTACTGAAAATTTGGGGATTTCCTAATGAAAAGCCTACATTTTATGAAGCGACCAATGAGTCCCATAAAACCAGATTTATAGCTATCATAATTAGTCGGTTTTATTTATTTAGATTTACATTTATATATTAATTTAGATGTTTTATTTATTTATAGATTTAGAATTACCTTACTAAAATTGAAGGGTTATTTAAACAGAAAAAAGAACAAAAACGGGAAAATTAAAAATTGAAGTCTAAAGGTTTTCGTTCTAATTCTCAGTTAAATTTTTTGTTGTTATTTTGAATGAACGAATGAGCCAATTTCCAACAATTGAGGCGAGGTTTTTCTTAATTTTCATTTCTTCCTCATTTTCAACTTAAAGTGGAGAAGGCTATTTTGATGAGTCCCCTTGTTTGGTTACACTTCAAGTTTTAACAGCAGAGTAGCGGAAACAAATGGTATTTCACGTCTCGAGGTATTCGGTAATAAATTGGAGTTGGTGAGCTATCGATACACCTCTTTTACAAGGTACCAACGCGGCAGGGAGAGTTGCCGTGGACGCTACAATGCACAGTTTATAAAATATTCATGGAAACAGGAGGCCAGGGGTGGCGATGGGGGAAGGAAAAGAAATGGCAGAATGGGGGAAGAAAAAGTTGCAATTACGTAACGACATCCGGGCCGATCAATTTACCGCGAAAAGGCCACCGAAGGTCGTTATAACTGTCGTGTATGGTTCACGGACCGTTACAATTGGTGCATTAACACTGCCTTGTATGCAAACCCAAGCGACACACTATCTCGGATTGTACAGTGTGAGTGGGGACTATTGTGTGGATGACTATTTGACGATAGTGGGACATGAGGGGGATGAACGAGTCCAGTTTATGTGCGTGTCATGACCGGAGTAATGATGTATGGGTTCGGGTTTGGTGACGAATACTGTCAAACAAATGCTGGTAAACACTTTTACGGCTGTTATGGTTGAATATGTCAATTTATAGTAGACGGATATCGGGAATATCCGACTTATTTTCTTCTGATTTTTGTATTTACATATAAAAAAAAATGATGTAGTTCCTTCCAATTTGAAATTTGCATATTAAACGATTACTAATTTTTGGGACACTACTCTTATGAAAATAATTTTAAAAAATTCTAAATTACATTTTATTCTCGACGTAGGGCCATCTTTTAATTCAATTAATTTACTTCCGTGCTTCGAATATTTTTTAAAAATGAATTCTTGAAATTATATATAATGGTACTTCGAGTATGTACTTCATTGGTCTCTATAAATTAATGGAAAGATAAGTTGTTGAGTATGACGCTAAACAGTGGTATTGCAAATCTATAAATCCTGAAAAAATCCTTATTATTAAAAGTAGTACAATTATTGTATTGACGGGATGAGGTTGCTCAGTTGTTAACAAATGTAAAAAATTTAAACATAATTCCCCATTTCAATGAAATTTATGGGGTAATATCCAATTAAAGTCGTAAATACCGATGGATTCTCAACCCATACCCTCCTCAGCGTATTAAAAAAGTCCTTTCGATTTCATTACCACATTTTCCAGCATAATGCAAAACATACAATTTTTTCTCAATACTGGAGTCAATGTGACGCTCGTTCGGCAATAAAATCACGAGTTCTTGCGCCCACGCCGATAATACAATTGCTGGCAGTGGACACTGTTAGGGAAAGCCGGCGTGCTTGGGAGAATTAGTCGTGACTATTGAAAATGCGCGTTGCCGATGTCGTAAAGACCTGGCCAACATGTGAAGAGAAACCGGATGTGGCTTTTAAAACGCGGAGGGTATAGGTGAATCAATTGTACTCGTGGGTGGCTAAGGAAAATAAAGAAAAATATGGTCTATCAATGTACAGCCACTTACTTCACAAATAAGGAATATTTTAATCAACTCGAGGCGAATGGAAACAGATATTCAAAGGTTAAATTGAATCTTCAGTTGCATTTGCATATGCAATGGTCGAAGGGGATGATTGAAGGATAATCAACTGGTTATCGATTGTGCATTGTTTGAATGAAATGAAATCGAATGGACAGTTAATTAATAATCTTCGGGGGCATGGCATGGAACTTCAGTGGGGAGAAACCAACTTGGGGATTTTGGATTTAATTGAGAGTTTATGTGAACATTTATCGAATTTTTTGAGATAGTTGTCAATTTTCAACGAATAACTGACCTAAAATCTACAGCTATCCAGTTTTCTCATTTTTTGTTATTTACACTGACGAAGCTCAGTAATGTATTACTAAAATTAAAATACGGCAAAAATTTTCTTCGCATGTACCGGAGATCAGTTAAAAATGTTACAAGTGTCGTAATTTATAAATTCAGAAGAAAAATTGAAAATTAATTCAAATCAATGAATCGAGGAATCAATAAATGACGAAAAACTGTAGATTTTAAGACAAGTATTGTTTAAAAATCGATAGAAGAACTGACATTTCACGATTTTTTCCCCTTTAACTTAAATTCAATATGGCTCTTCTCAAAATTACAAATGAACTGACAATGAAAGTTTTTTTTCAACCGTGTCCAACAAAATAAGACACAGAAATTATAATCATTTCCGACGAATGTTTCCTTCAGCCCAATTAGTCATCATGTTAAACCATTCCACCGATGTCTCTGTCTACCAAGCCCCGAGGGACAATGATCAAGAATGAAGGGACATCGGGTGGGAATATTTCGAATATCATTTCATACTAAATATAATACCTCATGTACAGCATTTAGATGTGTAAATGCGTGCATACTAATACCTAATACCTATCGTATTTATCTCATAATGAAAAGGAAGGGTGATGCGGAATTAGGTGAAAGTCTGGGGGCCACATACGTCTACCACACACATGGTGTTGCCGATTCCCATAGTAAAGAAGAGATAGAGCGGAACGACCCTTGCAAATACACAAAATTAAATGAAACCGACGCCGCTCAACGGTTCATTTTTTGAATTATTTGTACTTTGACGGTGCACCGGTTTGATTTCGCTTCTGCGCCCTCCTATTTGTCCCGCTTCGGAGTGTATACAGAATCCCTTCTTCAAGATTTCCGGTGCGCATTATTCCGATGTTACTCGCTTCTCTCTACTAATTTTCGATTATCGATTGGGCGTCAGGTAGGGTCTTCCGAATTTTATTCATGCAATTGGCCATGAAATTTGATGTTTTTTCCAATAGCTACTTTTTCAATTGAATTTCATGAAATTTGTCAAGTGATAAATCACACTGACATTTAATTAATAAATCTGTAGAAGTTGAATTTCCGTTTAATTAGTAAATTTTTTCATGTCCTCATTGAAGTTGTCAAAAACTAATTCAATCAATTTTCTTTAGATCTAAACATTCTAATTCTGTAAAGTGTAGAAAATTTAAAATTACATCATTTAGAACAATAATTCCTCATAGATATCGGTTCTATCATTTCCTGAAACTGGACAAAAAATTATATTATGAAATATTTGAAAATTCCATCTCGAATTAAAGATTGCCTGATTTTTCGACGGTTCAACTTTTGAAGGATTTCTCCATTGACGATGTACTAGGTATCGTTCTTATGCCCTCCTCTTTTTACTATGCCAAAGTGCGTATAAAATCCCTTTTTTGAGACTTCCGGCGCATTATTCTTACCTAATCCGTTTCTCTCCGCTAATTTTCGATTATCGATAGGGCGTCAGGTAGGGATCTCAAAATATTTTCCCTTTCTTCTTCCCCCAAAAGGTTAAACCCCTCACGACAAGTGCATCAGGAAATGCAATGTATCTTCGAGAAAACTTCACCCTTCAGGTATACCCTGAAATTCCGGAGTTGGTTTTCAAGAGAAAAAAAATTGAATTAACGATGCAAACTAGAGGAGAACTCCACCACGTGCTCGAATAAGTAAATATTCAAATGATTTTGTCGGGTACGATGGGGAGTGTTAAATTTAAATGATAATCGTTGGTAGGTCGCGTGCTATTGGAAATATCATCTGGCCGAGAATATTAGGGCTGCATCTGCATTGGGCCTCGATTCACTGAAATATCTGAGGCGATCGAAAATGAATTAAGCTTCCAATGTCAAATCAAGGGATGAGACTTGGAATACATTGTTACGATCATCTAAATCCATTCGATATTCAAATTGCTTGATCGCACGTTTTGTAACCGTTCGGCGAAGATCGACAGTTGCATTGTTCCAGATAAACGACTTTCTGGTTTTATTCAACCTCGATATCCCTTTCACGGAGAAATGAATAATTTTTCCATCATCGGTGAATTGATTGTTATCAAATTCTATTATTTTTAAAGGATTTCTGGTCGGTTTTTTGTTACTGGTGATTTGATTAGATGGGGGTAGCGATAGTTTTCAGTTTTCTTGTTTTGTAATAAAGTATCGGGTTTATGGGCTGGTATTTATGGTCGATATAGCACACCCCTAATTTCACGGGAAACACGAATAAATCAAGCCACAACCCCACCGGCTACAGACTTCCGGCTCGTGTCGATGCGAAATTAAAATATTGTATCCCTTACTTTTTTCTTCGCGGGACCGTGCGGCTATTCGTGATGCGCAAGCACGCGTCCAACTGCAATTCTAATTCTAATGTCCTCGAGTGTACTCCCGTGGGTGCATAACATTTTTTTTTTGATCACCGTCGTCACCATAAAAATAGGACACGCGACTGATTTTATTCAATCTACAATCTCATTTGCGTCTCGACTTTGTTGGAATTTACATTTTTTTCTTCAAGTGCTGAAGGTATTGCTGGGCTTCATAAGAGTTTGGCACGAGCGCAGATCGTGGCGTAATAATTTGCACAAAATTTTGCAAGAATTAGGAGAAATCATTTCTAGTATAACTTTCTACATCAGTCAGTCAATATTTTACTAGAATTTCGACTTCCCGAAGGCCAATAATTTTTCCGCCATATCAACTCTTTAAACAGCATTTTGTTTATAATATTTAAACACTCTGTAATAATAAATAGTCAGAAAAATTGGAAATGCCATTTGAAATAATATTTTGCTAGGCTCCGGTCACACTAAAAGATAAAATGAATAGAATAAACTGATAATGAATAAATACCCAAATTATTTGAGACAACTCAAATAAATTAGAATTTCTGAACTTTCGTTGAAATCTGAAGTCAATTTCCCTGTCAATCCGCATTCAGTCCCGCTGCTCCTAAAATTATTATTCAACTGTCCGTTTCAAATTTTCTTCTTTATCCACGACTGCCCGCTTAATCAAACACCCAAAACCCAAATCCCCCCACTGCTCGTGACATTAAATTCTCCCTTCCCTCGAAATCCCCGAGTTAAAGTGACACTTCTGCTGTTCTCCAGCGCAAAAAGGAAAAGTGGAAAAAAAAAAGACACAGACAATGGAGACCTCCGCGCGGACGTGGCCAAAAGGTCGTGCGAGGATAAATGTTGAAAAGACGACATAGCTGGGTCTACGCCGGGTGCCCTGATGGATCAACCCCCGTGAGACAATAATAGAAACAGTGCAACCCCCCTGTACCGGGCCAAATACCGGAGAAAAAGTACATGATACCTATATAAACCCCCTTGTCTCTCTCGCCTCATTCTCTCTACTCCACATATATCCTGATACAATTAAAGTACGTTGCGGTGGTTTGGGGCTCGCTTCCTTCCCCCCCCCCCTCCTCCCCCTTCCCACCACCGTCCGCGTAAACTTCTTAGCAGCACTCGACCTCTTTTCCTCGATTTATGCGCACCTCCAGGGTTCGTTAGATATCTGGGCCAGGTTTGAATCCTTTTTTTTTAACCCTCACACACGGCGAGAGGCATAAAATATAAATTGGCGGGTTACGGGGGGTGGAAAAATGTTAAAGAATCGAAATAGAAGGTGCCCTAAATGCGTTAACCCGAATTCCGGGGACACACTAGAGGGTGAAATCCACGATTTCTTTACAAATGGTACATGGGCGCGCGTATACAGAATGCAATCGTCGATAATTCGAAGTGCGAGAGAAAATATCGGTTGGGTATTTCTTTTATTTCTTTTCTACTGATCACCCGTTACGTCGCGAACCCTTCGATGACGCAGGGGCGTTTAACGATCGAATCCTCCTGGTTATTTTTTTTTTTTCAATGCGACACGACATATTTAGTTTCTCTTATGAATAAAAATCCAGGGCTCTTTGTACTATTTGCATTAGTGAGGTATCGACGGGGTGGTAGGGAGGGACGAAGTCGTTTGTGCGAAATATTGATGATTTTTTAATGCGCTTTCAATCGCGAAGGCTGCACTCCAAGAACTAGCGGGTATGATTAAGACATTGAAGGTTTCTTCGGGGACATGTTTTTTCTCTCGAATTACAACTTTTGCGGAAATTTAGGAGATAAAATTTTCGGAATGAGTGTAATCAAATTTCATTCCATTATATTTTCACTGATCTTTGGAAGAATTTTGTCATTGACATTGATTACAAACTCAAATTATTTCAGCCGAGCTTCAATGAACGGAAATCAATTGATTAAGAGACTAGAATTGCCCTATGATTTTATACCTTGATAGGGTGAAGATTGTAAAATCTCCAAGTATTTTCAATTAAAACATAAAAAATGTTTTACATCTGGGAACTCGTATTTTAAGATATTATGAAGTAACATTTTAATGCTCAATGTCTTCGATTGTAACGTCTTAAAGGCTAGTTTTTATAGTGAAATGACAAAGCTCTCTATACTCAAATTCAGACGATGAGAGTTATATGACGATGAATATATATCGTTCAGTATATATTTTACGAAACGATCGACATGACACTGCGATCGTTACAGATAACAATCTTGAGAACCGGAAATTTGAAGGCGGTATTTTCATTAAATACGGATAAACCGTGTGCTGCGAATATTATACGACTCTGACGAGTTGGTCTAATTATATTACGTAATCATACATCAGGTAATAAACGTACTCTTTACGAGAGTTATGGTTTTGTGATCTCAATCGTTTTTGGATTATCGCGGAAATTACCAGTTTAAGACCAGATAGTCTCTCGTACTTTCAACGAAAATCGCTTCAGTGTTTTATATCTCCATGTACCATCGCACCTGCTCGGTCGTGAAAAGCGTGAGAAATGAAATCTAAAGATCACTCTTTGTATATTTTTTTTTTCTCCTAATTAAATCAATGTAAAACCAGTTGTGGTGAGATATAAAAGTGGAAGTGGAAGTTGTAAAAGTTGCGGGGATTTTTAGATGCTTCAGTTCGGGCTATTGACGTTGGCCTCTAACTGTCTGAAACAAGTATCGGTACGCATACCAGGCACTCTCGATGCATCTCCCTGAAGAATTACTCGGGAGAATTTTCGCATCCCAGTGTAACGTACGTGGGAAAACGCAGTTTGAACGGGAGCTTCCATAATTCATTCAAAAATCATCGAGTTATTTTAACGCTCTTCATCTGCATGTCTCTCACTTCCTTAACATTTTATTCACAAACATTCCAGGAAGTGAAATTTGTTATCCAGAGGTCGAACGTGAAGAAAATATTTTTGTATTGTTATCCTAACTATGTTTTTTAAATTTTGAAACACGTCTTGAAAATCGTGGACTGGGATTATTTTTTAGACGCCTGGAAACAGAACAATCAATATACTATTTATGCCTAGTCAATAAATAATTAAAATAATAAATAGCCAGTGAAGTGTGATGTACACGCCTAAATTTTGTTGCAAGAAAAATTTCCATAATTCATCCAAAAATCGTCTAGTTACCTGAACGTTTTGTATCTGCATGTCTCTCACTTCTTCAACATTTTATTTACAAACATTCCACGGAGTTCTTGGACCCACCACCACTTGATGGATAACAAGCGTGCGTGCATCGACAACTCTAGAATGTTCCTTGGAAATCGATGATGCTCGACCCGAGATACGCACTGATGGTTTTCCCATCATTATTCCCCGGGTTTTTTTATTCTTTCTTTTTCAAAAGATGTATTGTCAATTCAAATTCTAACCCACGCACCTAATACATCCCAGGCTAATGACTCGGCAATCTTCGACATGAATGTTTGTTCGTGGTCTTCTTCACGGGGGAAATGTAGATGGGGGGAATGGATACTGGTTCGTAGGTGGTTTCTGGAGCCTGTGGATTTTTCTGGAATTAATGGATGTCGATGGTCAAGTGGTGGACGCTCTTAAGGGCAAAATAAACCTCTCCAAGTGGTGATGGTATTCTTATATTGTGACAAAAACTCGGAGATGAAGATTTTTGGGGTCCTCTCAATTAGTATTAAGATCGTTACTCATTAAGTAATGATGAACGACCAGGGCGAGGACAATATTATCTCCATTTTTTGTGTTGCATGTTGGTAATTATTGTTTAATTTATCGAAAACTGCACTCAGATTTCGCGTAAGAAGAAGCACCATTAAATGAGTAAAAAATGCAGGCCCCAATTTGTGGATTAATTCTCCAAAGACACTTTACAAACTACAATTTTTCTGATATAACATCCCGTTTGCCGTTGCAATCAGCGTAATGACAATTACGACGCCAGCTGAAATATATTGTAGCACGTTAGAATTAGATAGATCGGGGAGAGGAAAGACTCCAAGGGACATACAGCGTGCGTGTACACACGACGACCATCCACACAAGTGAGATAATTAGCCTGGTACGAGACAGGACGTGCGCATTAATTAATTAGCCCAATCTAAGTTCCACTCGACTCATTGTCCATCTCCACCGCACAATAACAATTCGTTTCGATTCTCCTCACCATCAGTCTCCTCCACCATTTCCCCGAATCTCGCTCTCTCCCCCTCCCTCTCCGACTTCCAGGAAACAGCTCCTCCCTTGCTGACGAGTGACACACAGAGCCTGGGATAATTAATAACCCAAAACATCAAATTCCTCTATCCGAATATTCAAAGTAACAGTTCCTCAGTGGCCTCTTCAAGTCATCTCAGAAATGAGCCGTAAGAAAAACGTCGATATAAAGGAAGGCTAATTAATTACCGGAGGTATAAGAGAGGGAAATAGCTCCGATCGGAATCTCGACTGGAATTCAAATTTGATTAATGGCCTTCGTCCTCCAGTCCCTCAGATTCTTCTTTTCTCCCCCCATTTTTCTTCGCCAAGATGCTAATGCGGGTAGAGGTAAATTTTTCTTGGGAGTCAAATGCACTGGAAAAATTGGGATTTGAAATTAAGACATGTAACTTGGTTTCTAGATCGTTTGGGTCTAAATTAACATATCAAGACTTGCATTCTGTACATTCCAGTCGACGTCTTACTCGAGAATTTCTTGATTCTTGTGATGTCCCATTTGTTTTCCCAACTAATCAGGATCGCTACATTATTTTGATTAATCAAATTTATACGGATGAAATCATTTTTCGCTGCATTGGGAAAAAATAATAATTTTGAAAATCAAAGATTGTTCTCTCAGTGTGAGTAAACTTCATATTTCATTTTTAAAAGCTCATGATAATGTGAAATTTCCCAGAATATCATAAGTTTCAGGCCAAAATTTTTTAACAATGCCATTCCCATCGATGGAAATTCCTTCTAGGTAAATTCTGTATTTTATTAATCTCGTGTGAACGCGCCGCGTATGTTCCAATTGAATTGACTAATTTAACTGACGAAATCCGAAATATGTTCATTTTCCTCTCAACTCTCATTTCGTAACGAGACACTCTTGATTACGGCAAGACACCAGTACCCAAGTATAATAATAAAATTAATTACTATGACACTCTGCAGGGGGTGGGGTTGAGAGTATGAGGTGAAGGGTGACCGTCGAGAGACGCAACCCCACTGGACTCTCGGCAATTCTCACTGTTTCATTTTCCTCGTCTAACTTCCGACTGGGCCATATAAACCGTCTCGTGTTAGCAGACGCCAACCAGTTTTCGAAGAGTTCGACGGAAACCAGTCGAGCGAGAGGGGGCAAGACCAGAAGAATATGCGGAGAAGTAGAATGCCACAGGAGGAAAGGGACTTACGGACACTTGGACGCTCAATGGCGCGAATTTAAGAGCGCCCAGCCGTTACGCTTCTCATTCGTTAGCATAAATTAATTATTTTCACGGGAGAAACGCAGCGCCTGCGGTGCCAGCTGATGTCAGCGACGAGGATTCCCATTCTTTCGAATTTTTTCCTCATTTTTTTGCTACATCCTTCAGGTCTAGTCTTATCTCGCTCGCCGCGTCGTGAATATCTGATTCCTGTTGTCATTGAGAGGAAACCCTCGGCTCTGTCATTATTCAGGGAAGACTAAGAGATCAAAGGTCCCAAAATATTTTCATTTGCAAACAGTAGCCAAAAAAATTTTACCTATCAACTCAATTCGCAATGACTCACAATTCGTTTCTCTTTTTGTTTAAACCTGAAATGTTTAGACAAAAGATCATGCCGGAATGTCTTGGAATGTAATTTTACAAATATAATTTTAAAAATAATTTCAACAGTGTAAATTAAGGGATTTCCGTTTTACTGGTTAAAAATTCGAAACTCGCCACTCCCACCACACTGCCCCTTTAATTAATTTCACCATTACAACCCAGAACTTGTGACTAGTCGTAATCAGAAGTGCGTCGTTGGAGAGTGAAGATTGCGGGAAAAGAGAACGAGCCTCTGATCTAGTCAGTTGGGATTACTCAATTCAGCCGTAGAATATGGGACGAGTTTGGTTTCAATGGTGAATTTTATAACTAATAAAATTGTTAGCATGTAGTAAAAACGAAGAGGTACATCTCATGATTTCTACAGTGATATTTATGCGGGGCGTATAAAATTGTATTTTTCAAGTTCCCGGAATTACAACGAATTAATGTTGTTCCATGGTTATTTCGGGGTTAAATTTTAATTGAGAGGTTGTAAAGTTGGATTACGGTGTGAGTTATGTCGTCAAGGTGGAATCTGGTTCATGCTAATGATGGAGATGAGGGACGAATTAAATTCAAAATTGCGATAATGAGAGGCTCATGATAATTTCAAGTTGGCACAATGAGTGTCACTAATAACTCGCGTCATCGCGGATGCGGATGATTGCGCGATTATTCGCATGCCTCGTGTATGGCCAGTGTTGGTGTCTTTAAGTGTAAGTGTAAAGTACACGTGATACCGCCAACGCATGGAGTATACCACTAGAAGTTCTGTGGGGGCCCCCCTTGGGATAGTCAGCTGGGACTCTACGAGTATTCCTCGAGATAAGGATCAACCGTGTAGGCATCGACCACGAGTGTAATTAATTACCGTAAGAAGCGCGTCTCTCAGCGTTGGATAAAGATTTACCCCCCGTGGAAAAACGCTGCACGCATTGCTCATAATTCCTAGACTCGCCTAGATGAGGAGAAGAGAGATAAACGAGATACGAATGTTAAATAAATGCATGGGGGATGCTTCATGGCGAGGCATTAGTTTAATTTATACAGCTTCCTAAATAAGCTGTCATTAATAATTATTTCAGCATTTGTTGGTAAGTTCTTGTGAATGTTCATGGGGTCTGGATAATTGACCAATAGGACAATTAAGTGAGGTATTTGGCCCTTTCATTAGAAAAAATATGATTAACGTCAGCTTATTAACTTCCCGATATAAGAAAGTTATTTTAGTTAATTTTATTTGTAAATTGTTCCTCAAATGCTAAAGGCGAAAAAAAATTAGATAAATTTGCAGTCTCTTCCAATCACAAAATCTCTCTGAATATCAACTAAAGCCATCGTTTATCAAGTATCAGAGAAATTAATTAAAATCTCAAGTCAATTTTCCATGAGACATCACAAAAAGCTTAATTCTATCTTGTGCACACACCCAAACATGTCATAATTCTCGGAAAATCCGTGACCGGACACGTTTTATATTTCTACGCCTACGTTAATATATGGAAATGCATTCCAAGCATGGTTTGGATCGTGTCACTGAGGTCGCTCTCCGCGCTTTGGTGGACCAGTAAATCTGTTTTGCTCTTGCTCTCCACAACGAGAGAGGGAGAGAGATGATCGCGTCTCCGGTTCCCAGCGACGCGATATAGCATCACTACTCTATACCTCGCCGTATCCATTTTTACACGCTCACCCACCTCGCCCCCTCTCATCCCCGTCCCAGAACGCCCTGAGATACTCGATCTTCCTCCATTGCGTGAATTTTTTCTCTCTCTAGCGGGACAAAAGATGTTGCTCCAGAGAGTTCCAATAGAACTATAGTCTTGCAGATATACCTGGCTTGAGAGTCCATTCAGGTATTTTAGGCGGAATGCATTCGGGCCCTTCTGCATCTTTTTCAGAAAATCCAGAAATGTCACCGGGAGAGAGTAATCTGGCTCTCAGGGGGTGAGCCTTCATATGCTCCATCTACTGCGAAGAAATGCTCTTAATTGAATTTGGATGTTTGAGCTGATGGGAAATTCTGGGGCTCGCATCTCTTTTATTATGAACTCAATTGGAAACCTGAAAATTGTGGGGTTTCATCGGGTTTTGAAGTGGAAAAATCCAGAGGGTTTTCAAAATTTTATGCTTCAGTAAATTAAATTATTTCTTATTGGGGGACATAATTGTGAATCGTAATTATGAGGAGTTCATTTGTGAATTTTCATTAAAAATACCCATAAATAAGGAAATGGTGCATATGAACTTTTTGAAATTTTGAAAGTTAAATAGTTTTTTGATTAATTAATTCATGATTGATTGATTGATTAATTAAAATTAACGGGAAATCGTTGGTTTTTAACGTAGAATAAAAAATACTTTCCAAAATTTATTCCTTAATGAATTTATTCCTATATTATTTGAAAAATACATGAAAATTCCAATAATTAGAAGTTGATCTGACACTTACACGCTATTTTTAACACCCACATGAAATTTATCAGAGCCAAAATTACCAAAAAAAGAAGAGCCGGGACTCGCGGATTTTTGACGCTTCCAACTGCGTCCCATAACCGGTTGAAAAATGAATCACCCCTCGCAGCCAGCTGGGTGTCGCTAGAAAGAGACAGCCAATCTGTTTCTCTCATTCTCCCAAAAACCTTCCGTCATAATCTATGTGTGTGCACATAGTCCACAAGCCTGAGTGACTGAGTCAGCGATGCGCGCACGCGTTCGTCCCTCCGCTCATTTTCACTGTCTCTCGCACTCACTTGAAATCTCCGAGCTCCCCACCCCCCTCAAACGAGTGAGAGACTGCAGACGGGAATGATCCACAGGCGGAACGAGATACTCGGGTTTATGTGGATACGTGTGGTAGAGAGCTCGCGGGACCCAGCATTTTAGAAGAAAAATATAAGACCAACGATGAGGGACACACGCGGAGAAGATGGGTTCTTTAGTGTACGAGTTGGTAGCACTCGACAAGACAGCCGACATCTCCGCCCTTCCAGAGGCCTCCAGATTTGTAACAGTACCCCCTGAACAAAAAAATCCCTCGACTTCTCTGCTCCAAGTTGCGAAAAAAATCTTATGGCTGTGGATGTTTTTCCATGACCAACTTTTTTCTTCCCCTCCAATAGAAATATCTTCTTTGGTTCTTTCTCCTGAGAGAGGAAGGTTAGTGTCAAGGTCGTAGGTACTTTCTTCGAAAATCGCTTTTCATTCACGAAGTTTTCAAGGAAAAGATTTCCTCGTAGTTCAAAGAACAATTCCAATTTTTTGAGATCCGGAGAGCGGACGAGACAGTGCCCCCTTGATGAAATCTTCCTGAAAGCCGCTGCCAGGAATAACGCTCGTTACATAAATTCTCTTGAGGATAAGAGTTGAAATTACTGTACAAAATTACTTTCGATTGAAGTGAATTTTACCCGCCAATTCAAAGTTTAGTCTTGACATTTAGAATAGCATGTCATTGACATAAAAATTAAAAATGTCTTCGACAACGAGAATAATTGAAAGCTGTGACAACGCGTACGAAAGCTCAGCAAACAAAATTTTCAGAATATCTACCGCCAAAATGCTAAAAGTGTTACCCATCGCGCCAGGATCAACATTTCCCGCCCCACCATGGCTATCCCTGGCCGCGCCAACTCCTCGGCATTTCAGTGATTACTATTTTAGTATAATCGATCGACCACCTATCGAGCCTCAACTTCATCCATCATTACGTTTCGACGACTCCAAGTAGAGCTCTCGATAATCGAATTCCTTCGAAACTCCGCCATACCTATCGCTCGTACAGAACACAGTCACTGGGTGTGGGTGAGCGTGCAACTCTGAGGGTTAAAATTGATTCGATTCCTAGAGCCAATCGTTGCCCACGTGAGCTAATCACTCTGAGGATATCAACTAATCCCACCCAATTAAGCTTAATGGTTGGCTTAAGACAGTTTACACGCATACCTTTATCACTGCGTAATCAGAAGAATAGAATATGGGATAAGACATGACATCTCGTACAAGAATTCCCCATTTCTTGATTGCATTAAAGTGTCTAAATTAATAATTAAGTTCTGGCAGGTCAGTGATAACCGTTAGTGCTGGAAGATAAAAAAAACCTTCTAATTTAACGACATCTAAAATTCATAATCCACGGCGCCTGTGCGCTCAGCTGAACACCCAATACTCCGGAATAGTCCTCCGGACGAAATGCCTCCAGCCATCGGTCTTATCTCCACCACTCAAGGAGGTTATAGTCCCTTTAAACATGACTGAGATAACACCGGAATTTGTCACCTCTCACCTGCACCTTTCACAGATATTCACGCGCTGGGGAGTCTCTTACAGCCAACTCACCTTGAACTAGAAGCAGTCTGTGGGCTAATGACCAGAAAAAAAGACACCTAAAATAATATTCTTGAAATTGGCATACCTAAAGTAAATACACTGACTCACAGAGTGATAGGTAAGATTTTATTCATTAGCTAAAACCGAAAAGTTGAGGCATAAGCTAAACGAATGATTGAGATGTGGTAACATTGACTTCCAGGCACACCGTAAGAAGGGCAAGATCTTCAAGACGTCTTAATTTAACACATTAATAGAAATCGACCCGAGTCAAAATTTTCGCCGGTTCCCCGACGTAATTCCATCGTCGATCTACCCATTTCCGATGTCAAAAGCCAGGTGAAAACGATGGGTGCAAATAGC
>JAPYZN010001209.1:0-18134 GCA_030522865.1 Psyttalia lounsburyi
TTTTGCTCGCGTGGTTGGCCACCTCGCCTTCGGCTCGGTTTGCCAAACGCCACGCGAGCAAAAAACCCCATAACGCCCGTCCGGCAATATACTATTTTACGTTCGATACGAAATATACTATTTGATATTCACAGACAAATAATTATTGTATATGAGACGTTTAGACTAAGATCACCCCAAGTGTCCGGCTGATAATCGCGTTCTCCTCAAGGGGTTCTACAACGAATCCTCTAAGGGCCTTTTGGAGAATGTCAGATGAAAGAGACGGATGTTGTGGGAAGAAAAACTCGTGTATTCAATCGTATATTGTGTGATACTTCTAAAGTTGTAGTTTATCCAGCGTGAGTTGATTGGGATGTTCTACTGCAGACTTAAACTTGATAGCGATTTGGGGCTATGACTGGACTTATTGGCTGAAACCCTGAGCTCAGAGGTCCCTCCTGTTCTACTTCTGATGGTATCCTAACTCTTCAAGAGTTTACAAAACTTGATGAGGCCCCACGTTCCTGAGATAAGCAGCACCACAATTTTCTTCACTAACACAGTCTCGTGCCATCACTGACAGAGACTCAAACTTAAGTCAACCAGTCCATTGCACCAAACTAGACTCCTCATCAAATCACAGAATAGCTCCCCAAGGGGTCCAATATCACCAGTGAACTGCTTACCACAATTATCAGAAGTCTGGATGAGAAGAAAGCGATTGTGTTTCGTTTCCATTGTCCACTATTGTTCTTATAAATCTATTTCATATTAACATACCAACTGTATTTATAGATAATTTATTTTAAAATCAACAGAAATAAATATTGGCTTTCAGTTAGACCTAAAGTGATCAAAGTAGCTAAGCAGCGATTGAAGGATGAACTTCACAGCTACATTTTGAGGCCAGTGGTGAGATCAGTGGAGTTGGATGAACCCTTAGAGTATCTAACAGAGATGCGACAAGTGGTCATCGTTTTTCTTAATGTCGTTACTGGCAATATAAGTCCGAAGAAACTCATTTCTTTAGTCAACGATGTATATAAACTCACCTGTGGGTGAGTTACAAAACGAGATTAGTATATTTTTAACCTAGGAGGTAAAATAAAGGATCCTTGGCCACGGCCAGAATTATTGGTAATGTGTAAATTAACGGACTCCGCATCATATTCGATGAACTCACACATTCTAAACATTGGTTTGGCTGGTCTGAATTATAATATTCAAGCAGACTAGGTCGGACTATTCTAGATAAATTTTTGTAGATGGTTTTGAGTGGAGAAAGTGAGAATATCGTACTGGTATGATATTTAACTCGTCTCTGCATTCAATGTAAACCATTAAATGAATATGAACACCATTATACACCATGGTGCACCCTGGTCCTTGTGGGGTTCACACCAGCCGCGTCCCCGTCGCAAACCCTGGGGAACGATAAGGACTGGTGAGGATTGTTATACCTTACCGCACGTTGATTTGAATGTAATCGAATTTCTTTATAAATTATTTAATTTATATACCTTCAGTAAGGAAGGAGCGGGGAAGGTTCCGTACATTTACCCAAGCATAATCAATTTCAAACTTTACGTCTTGTTACCAACAAATCATTAAAAGCAACCAGTGGCCGACACTAGAAAACATGAGAACAAGACAACGGAACGATCGGTGCGGGGAGGGGAGGGGTGAGGTTGTCGGAGGTATCTTGGAGAGTCCCTAAAATTACATATTAATTATTATGCGAACCGAGCCGAAGGCAAGGTTGATAAGCACGCGTGTAAGGGTCGTTTATTGTACGTAGTGTGGTTAGAACCCGATTTTCCGATCCAGCGTAGGAGAAAAGTCAGATTTCCTTCTCACGCAGCGGGAGGGAAATGTTACTTTGCTCCCACCGGGATGGAAAACTAATTTGGGTTCCAGTCAAAATCACTTCCGACCGAAAGTCTTTCCCGGAATTTTCACCCCATTGAGTTTGTTTTTCTATTGCTTAATTATCTCATAAAGAGATGAATTATCAAATTCATAATTGTATTATAAGGAATTGCCTTAATGGAAAATTCGTGAATTCATTTGCACCATTTTTTTAATTTCTATTCATTCCCAATAAATAGTTAAACTAAAAATGAACTTTGCATCAAGCCTTTCATAAAATCTTTGATTTTCAATTTTGAAATTAGCTGCCAGGATATATAGAATTATAATGTGATAAGAATTTGATGAGTACGGAAATCACTGCCAAGAATTTCTGAAAAATGTAATATCAGCAAAAAATGTCGAAATTCGGTCTTGTGGAAGTATATTTATCTAACCAATCTAAAGATATGATCTCAACCAAGTAATTATCATACTTCAATGTCGTAGGATTGTCAGCGGCATGCAAGGGTGTGTCAATAAAACTTCCCTCTTCGACAAAGACTTAATGTTCCTCTGCATCTTCGGTCTTCGCGGTGATAAACACGAATTTGAGTCGCAAATTGGGCTTCGATGTGCAGCGAAACTGAAAAATGAGTTGAACAATATCAAGGAGATTAAATCCGTGACAATTGGGGTGACAACTGGAATGACCTACTGCGGAGTAGTTGGGCACGTTCTGCGCCGTGAATACACAGTAATTGGAATGGCTGTTAACAAAGCTGCGAGACTGATGGTCGCATACACCAACAAAGTTGTCTGCGACCGGGAGAGTTTCCTCTACTCGAGACTTCAAGCGAGACATTTTATGCTGCAAGAACCCAAGGATCTCAAGGGGATTACTAACGTTGGACCTATATACGAATTTTTGGAGAAGTCGAAGTAAATCCAACAATAGTAGAAAATATAAATTGAGTGGCAGAATAGAAGTGGAAGAGCAATTCTTGAGTTATTCCTCAAAAATCTCATTAACTTCGATGAGGGAAGAATTATTATATTTTAATTGGAGAACAGTGGGGCAACATGAATCGTCTTTAATTGACAATAAGTCGGGATGGGTAGAGTGAAATTGACTAATTTTCCATTCATATTGAAGTTAGTGTTTTCAACTTCAATATGAGAAAAAAAAAATTTTATTTCTTCGGCCGATCCCGAATTATTGTCAATTGACGACGTTTCATGTCGTCCCACTCCACCAGACTGATTCAATAATTATTTTATTTTTAATTATGACATTTCGAGTTCGGAGAACTGGGTTTTAGCTCGTGTGAAGCGAAAACCCCTTTCTTTTCACCGGTACCGAATGATTTGTTCCAGCAGAATGTGCGAAAAAAAATGACAAACTTGACATAACATTTCTGCTCTGTCACTCCAATTATAGACCCGATGACACAGAAATGATTGTCAATTTGTATCCACTACTGGGCCGAGAGATTGAGATGAAGTTGTTCAAATTGATGTTAGCAGATGTGAGAAAGAATTTTCGATCGAAATCAAAAGGGAATCCAACGAAAAAATCCTGCAATGTTCTGATCGTTAGGTGAGTATGTAGAGATAAAAATAGTGAAAAACTACTGAAATAAAACAAAACTCATATGACGATTTAGAGGTGAACCAAGAATCGGCAAATCCAGACTTCTCGATGAAATATCTGGAGAAATTCCCAAGGACATTGCCTGCAATTACATCAATCTCATCACAGCTGATCGAGAGGTACATGTCTTACTCAATTTGAGGCCCATCTTGAGTTTTTTTTTGTTTTTTTTTTTTTTATTAGATTCGCCAGATTTCCCCACTTTTTTTCCTTTACGCTAGGATTACGCTTTTCACACACTAGAAAGCACGAAAAATTATGATTTTTCAATCAAATGAAGGACCATAATCTCTTATTTGACGACAATTAGGTGTGGTCAGTATAAAATGACGAGAAGAATATAATTATCAATGTATCATCACACCCTTAATTCCCTAGATATTTTGGTGGCTATAAACAATATGGCGGTCTAATTCCACTTATGAAAAAACATTAATTATTATTCCTCCACACACAGCACACACTTGAGACCTAATTATCGTCAAGTGTGAGATTATGATTCCTCATTTGATTGAAAAATCATATTTTATCGTGCTTTCTAGCGTGTGGGATTTACTCTGGCCTAAAAGAAAAAAAGTAGAGAAATCTTGGAAATTCTGGGGGAAAAAAAAAATACTAAACCATTTTCAAGAAGACTGGCTTTAATAAAAAATGGAGATCCATTGACTATTTTATCGGTGCTAAATAGCTCACGACACCTTCTAAAACCCTCAATCTTCAAATTACCAGACCCCCTTCGGCCTACTCCACTTGATCTTCAGTGCTCCACTCCAGTTCACCGCCTCAACTACCACCCAAACCCGAGAGAACACTCTCCTGAACCACCTGAAATCCCTCCGCTACCCAGAGTTCCTCTGCGCCCTCAACCCCGTCTTCAACGTCAAATACCGAGTTTCTTCCTACTACCTAAACCTCTCCCTTACCGATAAACAAACGATCCTCCAAAGACTGATCTTCAAACTCGTGGAATCCTGCTTCACCCATCTCTGGGTAGTAATAACCGATGACGCCGACAACGCCGATGAAGAGTCCCTCGCCCTCCTCCCCACCATCATCGAACATGATAATATCTTCTTCGTCTTCACATTCGGAGAGATGGAGATCACTGATCGCAAGCAGCAGATCACCAAAATCCTGGAGAAAGCAAAAATCATCGACCTAATGGGACTGGACAAGTGGTTCCACGCGGGTTTGGCCTGTCAATTGTTGCATGTCTCTGCACTTCCTGCAGAGTTAGAGAAGGTAATTCAAGAAAAAAGTTTGGGAAATCCCGGTTGGGTTGAGAGCTATCTACTGAGTCTCCTACAAATTGGAGGAATTCAATTGAAACAAGTGGCCACGAGTAGTCTTAAGGAAATGGGGTTAGTGGCGCCACCCCCGATTATGCTGGAACAAAGGAAGCAGAGTAACATATATAATAATGAATCGGTTGATGAGAGGACTGATGGCTGGAAGATGTATGAGGCCAGTTATGGAGAGAGCTACACTCATCTTGATCATAAAATGAAAGAACTCGACGTTGAAGATGATGAAGGGAGAACGTCAGAGGACACCAAACATCATCAGAGAGCCTTGAAGTCTGTCAGAGATCGTCAGCGATTGTCGCGGTCACCCAAAAATCATCACAAATCATCAAAAAATACTAGGCTTGATCATCAGAGGCGCCCAGCGAATAGAGACCATCTACAGGAATCATCAGAGACCCTCGAAGATCATCACCGGCTTTTGGAAATTGCCAGAATTGCTCAGCAGAGAGACTCGGATCGGATTAGCGACCCTCAGAAGCCATCAATGACGACTAGGTACGATTTCTCGGAGACTATTAGAGATCACCAGACATCATCGGACCCGACTAACGCATCGAACATCCAAAAAATGGTTTACGTCTGCCTAGTTCCTGAAATTTCAATCCTAGAAGAAGTTACTCCGGAAGTTACCATGGACGTTCTGATCCTCAAACTCTTTGACTCCCTCACTCCCCTTGATCAATATCTTCTGAAATGCGCAGCAGTACTTGGAGAAACTGTCGATCGAGCAATGTTGGAAAAATTAATGGTCGAAACTTCAGCTTACGACATTGCCGCAACAGTCGTTAACTTGTTCAATATGAGAATTCTAGGATGTGCCTCCGGGGATTCTGCCAGGAGTAATGCACCCATAATGTTCTTCCGGAACATCAAGAGTCCCAACTTAGCCACTGAGATCAAGTGTGGGTGTCCCGGAGTTGTTGGTAAAAAGACATTCGCGGGCTTTCCTGATTATGCCAGTTGTCTTCTGATGAAGTTCAAGATCGCTAAATTCAGGGAGACGACTTATCGATTGCTAACGGAGTATCAGAAGATTGAGCTGCATAAGAAGGCGTTGAAGTATCTCCAGAGGAACACCAGAAGATGTGTGCCCTGCGGAAGGGGCTTTTTTACGAAATTACTGGGGAAAGTTCATGAAGAGAATGGACGGGATTCGAGACGAATGATGCATGAGTATGAAGACCTGTCAGATTTTGGTGAAGGTACTTCTGATGCTACTGATAGGGATGATCCTACCAAGCAGAAGATGAAGAGACGAACTTCTCTGATTCTGAGCCATTCTGCAGAACTAGTCGTGCCAAATACATTCGAGAACGTCGATTTCAGAGATTGTCAGTGTAACTTGATACTGGTTAATGCCTATGCACAGATTTTGGAACATTGTAGGGGCATTGACAGGAAGGACAAGACTCTGACGACTATTCTCGAGTTTGTGGAGGTCCTCCTAGAGACTTATAATGTCGCGTATGCTACAAAACTTCTCTGCGATGCTGAAGAGATTCTAGGACAGGTATTGTTTGTAATTACTTTTATAAGAATTAATTTTTTCGACTCAAATTACTTTTCTTTTTATTTTCTTTTTCTTCTTTGACCAGCGAGAAAAACGAAGCAATACCTCGGACGATTTGAGTCGAGGAAATACCATAGGAAGTAAATCAATAGAATAGTTTATATGGAGGCATAGAATTCTATTGATTTTTTATGTAAAATATTTTTTGTTGAATATTTCAAGAGAGATATTTTCACTAGACATGTCTAAAAACGTCAAAAAGGTCAATTGAAAGACAATCAAATTTTCTCGCTAATTTACTTAGGATCTATGCAATTTTTCTTTTTTGATGATAATCAATCTGCAAAAACCAGTACTTGCCAGTACCTTCGTATGAGGTCATGGGGCTATCGGTGATAATACAAAAGGATACTCGTGAATTTTGATTTATTTCGAAAAAAATCGTCTGGAAAGCATATATTCAAAATGTCAAATCTCATGCATTTGCCAGCGTGTCTAGGGACCCTAGCACTCCCTAGGCCCCTCAAGAAGTAACCGTCATATTTTATACGCGTCAAATGACCGAAAAATTGACAGTCTAGTGACAGTCACATGCTTCAATTTTCTGCACCAAAAACATTCTAATTGACAAATTATGTATTTTCATTTCGAAATGTCTCTTAAATTTATACAAAAGAGCTACTCGGAAATCCTGAAGAATCAGGTTCATCGAAAATTTATTGAAACCTTGAGGTTGTTTTTTATTCATTTACCGACCGCGACACGCGCTGAGCCGGGCAGTAATAAAGGGCGGCGCTTCGATGCTCGAAAGCAGCTGTTTTCATATGTGGGAATTGGTTTATGCTAGGCTAGTATGGTGGCACATGTCAACAAATCGAACAGTGTTGCTTACAAATTATGGCGTCTTCAGACATAACTTGTGTTATTTGTGGAGTTCAACGTGTTGATGAAAAACTCGTACCGTTTACAACGAGGTCATTGCAAACATGCAATGAAGTGTTACAAATTCGTAAAGACAATGGTTTGAAATTCAAAGATGTCATTTTACCCTCGTCTGTTAGTCTCACCGATGGATACCACGTCAAGTGTTACTCCAATTTTACTGCATTGATGAGAATATATCTCAACAAAGAAATATCAATTACTGAAAAACAATCACCAACACGAACTACTTGCGTTATTTGTGATAAAAGTGAGGGCGAGGGTTGGATATTACTCACGAAAAACTGCACGGAAAATTTCAATGAATTAATAAAAATTTACGAAGACAATGACTTAAAATTCAACGATATAGTTTTGCCCTCCCGAGTCAGTGAAAATGATAAATGTCATAAACTGTGCTACAAAAACTTCACTGCTCTAATTTCTAACCAATTAACAACGTTGGAGCTACCAACTTTAGTAGAAAATCCTCATTATCAACATCACCAGGCTCTGATAAAAATGGAGCCATCAGCTGATGATCCGTCAGAGAACGCTGAAGAAATTGTGAAGTCCTCTGAAATCACATGTGTATTTTGTAATGAACGCGATGACGAAAGAAAGGTATTATTCACTGAAAAATCATTGCAAAAATGCCAAAGAGTGCTGCAAATTCGTAAAGACAATAATTTAAAATTTAAAGACGTTATATTGCCCTCTAGTGTCGGTACAAACGACGGATACCATTCCAGGTGTTACTGTAACTTCACAGCACTGATGAGAATATATCGTAACAAAGAGGAATTCGTTCCTGTAAATCGATCCAGATCAGAGTCATCATCGGCTGATGGTCCAGCAAAGAATCAGCATGAAACTATGATGTTTACGGCTTCATGCAGTATTTGTTGTGAAATTAACAGTGAACGATTGACATTATTTACAGCAAAGATACTAAAAAAATGCGAAGAAGTGTTGGAAATTCGCCGAGCGAAACAATTAAAATACAAAGACGTCATTTTGCCGTCTAGCCCCAATATGATCGATGGATACCATACCAAATGCTATGCTAATTTCATTGCATTGATGTATGCATATCGTGCAAAGGCCAAAGTAATGACTGATCCAGAATTCACACCAGTGAGAGCTTCAAACACAGTGCAGAATATTCAGAAGGGACCCCACCAAGTACAAGTGAAAATTGAGCCGACATCGCCATCAGCTGATTATCCAGCGAATTACCTGCAGGGGTCTTCGATTGTGTGCATTATTTGTCGCGAACATAAGGACGATAGAGCAACACTATTAACAGCACGAACACTGAACACATGCAGAGAAGTATTGCAAATTCGTATAGATAAACAATTAAAATACAAAGACGTCATTTTGCCCTCCAGGGTCAACAAAACTGATGGATACCATGCCAAGTGTTATGCTAATTTTGTAGCATTAATATATGCACATCGTGCAAAAATGAAATCCACAGCTGACGAACAATCTACAACATGGGGAGCTTCAAACTCAGTAGAAAATACTGATCATGAGCATCACCAGGTGTTGATTAAAATTGAGCCGACATCACCAGCAACTGGCGATCCAGAGGAGAGTCTCGAAGATTCTCTGTCGTTCTCTATCTTCTGCGTCTTCTGTGGCGAACATAGGGACGAAAGTTTGATATTATTTACGGAAAAGACATTACAAAAGTCCCAGGAAGCGTTGATAACCCGTAAAAGCTGCGGATTGAAATTCAACGATATCATTTTACCATCTACTGTCAACGAGACAGATGGATACCATAGCAGGTGTTATGGTAATTTCACTGCATTAAAACGTTCATATCATGATACAGCCAACTCAATTACTGACGAACAATCAACAACACTGGCAGCACTCAGTTCAGTTGAAAGTATTCTCGATGAACATCATGAAGAACTGATGAAGATTGAACGACCATCGAGATCATTCCAGTATCCAGCGGAGAATGCCGACGAATCTGTGGCATCCTCTTCGATCATGTGTGTTGTTTGTGGCGAGCGTACCCACGAGAGAGCACTATTATTTACAGAAAGATCATTGAAAAGATGTAAAGAAGTCTTGCAAGTTCGTAAAGAGAATAAATTAAAATACAAAGACATCATTTTGCCAGCGAAAATCAATGGTACCGATGGATACCATGCCAAGTGCTACGCTTGTTTCATTGCACTGGGATATTCATATCGTGCAAAAATCAGAGCTGCCACAGTGGAAGCCTCAACCTCAGAGCTTGAGGTTGAAGATGATCATGACGAACATCCCTCAGTACTGATGAAAAATGAGCCAATAACCCCATCAATCAATCATCGGGCAGATTCTTCTACGATTGTGTGCGCTTTTTGTGGCAAACGTAAGAATGGAAAAACTATATTATTTACGACAAAGTCACTGCAAAAATCCCACGAGGCGTTGAAAATTCGTAAAAATAATGGATTAAAATTTGGCGATCTTATTTTACCGTCTACAGTGAGCCAGACAACTGGATACCACAGCAAGTGTTATGGTAACTTCAATGCTCTGAAACGTTCATACTTTTCGCTAGTTGAGCCACAATCACCATCAGCTGATCAACCTGAAGCTGATTACCCAGGAGAGAATCTACCGGAGTCACACCTGCCTTCTAAGGTCTTGTGCGTTATTTGTGGTGAATATAGAAAGGACAGATGCATATTATTCACCGAAAGATCATTGCAAAAATGTTATTCGGTCTTGCAAATTCGTAAAAACCATGGATTGAAGTATCGTAATGTAATTTTACCCTCTGCTGATGATGGGACCAGTGGATACCATCACAAGTGCTACGCTAATTTCACTGCATTGTCAAGTTTATACAGTGGAAAATCCAAATCCATTACAAAACCATCCTCAATACCGAGCCCTTCAGCCTTTGGTGAAAATACTCACGATAAATTTCATCAAGCAGCGATAAAAGTTGAGCCACCGTCTTATGATTTATTAACTGATGATCAGCCAGAGGATCTGGAAGAAGATAGGATGTCATCTGACATCGAGTGTGTTATTTGTTGTGAGTGGAGAGACGAGAGAACAATATTATTTACTGAACAAACATTGGAGAAATGTAAAGAAATATTGAAAATTCATAAAGACAAAGACTTCAAATCTAAGAACGTAATTTTGCCGTCTTGTGTGAATACGACCGATGGCTACCATTCCAAGTGTTACAAGAATTTCACTGCATTACCGCGCACCTATCAAAAAATCGAATCCATCTACGACCAATATATGACACCAGAAGCTTCAACATCGGTGAAAACTTCTTGCGACGAGTATCATGAAGTGTCGAATGACGAGGAGGATTCTGAAAAATTCACAATTTTTTGTTTTTTCTGCGAAAAAAACAAGAAAAAGTGTCGTGGTAGTGTAGAAAGTCTTTCTACAACTGATAAACACTCTCTCAAAGCCATTATCGAAGGATATTCCATAGCAGTAGACGATCCAGACATTCTCGAACGATTTGAGGCATCAGTTTCGCCGAAAATATCATACCACAGGAGCTGCAAAAATTCGTATCATAATAAAGCTAAACAACCTGTGGAGCCTCCACAAATTGACTGCTATGTCAATAGAAAACTCCACAGCGTTGCCTACTCAGAAGTATTCGAATATATTTATGAGAATGTCATTAAGAAAAAACAATGCTATTTCCTCTCCTCATTGTGCTTTTATTATTTGGACGCATTGCAGAGAATTGAAGGCAAGAATATTGAAGACTATGATGATGTTTCTACTACAACACAACTGGAAGCCAAAATACTCACTAATTTCGGAGGTCGAATAAAAGTTGTCACTGTCCAGCAGAGAAAAGTCATTGTTTCCGACCGTTATGGAGAATTCGATGACGCGGCTTTCTCGAGGTTGGAGAAAGCAGAAATCCTGCAAAAGGCAGCGCTCATCGTGAGGAATAGAGCCTTGGAGCTGGCGAATCAAGGTTCATCTGGTGGAACATCAAACAACTCACCAGGAGAATTCTTCATTCCAGGAGACTTGGACGATTTTTATATGTCTCTAGTGGGTGGCACTGATGGAAATATCAGAAAAAGTTATGATTGTAAAAAAATTGCCGAATCGTTGTCTCAAGATGTCATTCATGCTGTCTCGGGTAGGAGAATTAAAACTACGAAGAATGTTGCGTTGGGTATGTCCTCGAAGAGCATGGGGAACAATCGACGAGTTGCTAATGCTGGGGATGAGGGTAGAAATTCCAGCAGCGACGACGTCATAGAAGAAATTCCAACAGGACCTGAGTTCATGTCAATAGCTCATACCAACGTATGTCTTCCAGGGGATTTACCGTCACCCAACCCTTTCGAAGGAGTTGAAATTAATGTTTCCAATGGGTTTGTCGATATGGGAACTTTTGATGAGGCTTCAAATGACACTGCTGACGTTATTGAGCAAGATGGGGATGGAACTAGTGATCCTGGGACTATTGGAGTTGTTGGGAGACATCTGGCGACCAATGGAGGCAAAAGACAATGGAACGATGATGAGCAGGCAGATGGGGTAGACAGAAATTTCAGTAAGATGATAAAAACAAATCCAGTGTATTTTTAAACTAATTAAATCAGAATTTTTTCTAACAGTTTTTCGAACTTATATTTATTTTATTTATTACCACTCCTTCCTGAAGGTAATAGTATTGAAAATGGAAAAATATGTCATGGGGCGGGGATGAAGGTTTCGGCTTCGTCATCGGAAATTTATGGAAAATATCGTAAATACAGCAGATGTAAGGATTTTTAGCCCCGCCGGTGGGATGTCTTCGTCTGTACTACAGCCTGGCTTGGAAGGGGTCACGTTTGCGGTGGTATTTTCTCATAAAATCTTAATTGTTTCGCCCGAACAAATTTAATAGGAAATCCATGCCAATTCGATGGACAATTCTATTGCATTCCTATTGGTTATTAGGTTTTTCTATTGATATATAAATTTGTAAACAATTTTCCGGTAGAATTTCCTCGGCTCGAATTTCTTACATTTTGTTGGTTCGTTGTTCTCGATGAAGAAAAAATTCTATAAAATCTCTAGTTTCGATTTTTTTCATTTTATATGGTATTTCAAAATCTGGACGTTTATTTATTTGGATCGATTGCCACAAAAATTTTGCAACTAAAAAATTACTGATGATCCTTCACGTCTCAAGAAACTTTAAATAAATTTGAAATATGCCAAATATTTCAATTATAAATATTTGAAGATGAGTACTCGGATTTTTTACAAACCCAATCCTTCAAAATGTTTAAGATAGTTGGGACATTTAAGACAAGTTATTTTGGGAAAATAATAAGTATCGTCTTCTTACTAATTACTATAACAATAATAACAATTACTAGTAATTGTCCTTCTGTGATATAGAAGAATAATGCATAAAAAAAAATGCTTAATAAAAAATTCATCGAATCCACTAGAAAATTCTACTAAACTTTTTATTAGTTTCTGGTCATTTCTGTTGAAATATTCAATACAAAATATTCTATAGAAAAGTGGATTCGATTTATTTTTCTCTATAATTTGATAAAGTATTTTCCATAAAATTTCCTCGGCTCAATTTTTTTTTCTTTGTATACTTTCCTTATTAAAAATAGTAGACAAATAGAATAAAATTTTGAAAACTTTAAGTCGTGGCATTAAAATAGAAAATCGCTCAGTAGAAGAAGATAGATAGAAAAATCGAATTCTATTGAGTTTGGCAGTTTTTGAAAATGCACCAGTAAAATATCTAGGTTATTTTCCAGGCGTCCGCGGAACAGCTGTAAACCGACAACTACTTCAAACAGCTGTTTTCATGTGATACTATTTGGGGGAGGTGGGTAATGCGAGGCTAGTTCGTTCGCACATGTCAAAAAATCAAAACGTGTTGTTGTTTTGTAAATAATGGAGTCGTTAGAAGTGGCTTGTGTTATTTGTAGTGACAACCGAAACGACAGGACAATATTATTTACTGAAAAGTCATTGAACCGATGTCATGAACTATTGAAAATTCACAGAGACAATAATTTAGAATACAAAAATGTAATTTTACCTTCTAGAGTCAACAGAACTGATGGCTATCATGTCACATGTTACATCAATTTCACTGCATTGAGGGGTTTATCCAACATGACTTGCGTTTTTTGTGGTAAACACGGTAAAGACAATTTGATATTGTTCACCCATAAGTTATTGCAAAAATGCCGAGATGCCTTACAAATTCGTAAAGAAAGAAAATGCAAATACAAAGACGTCGTTTTGCCCTCGACTGTTAATACGACCGACAGGTACCATTCCAAGTGTTATGTTAAATTCAGTGCATCGATAAACGTAAATCGCAAACAAACAACACTAGTAACTGTAGAACCAACCACAACATCAGGAACTTCAACCCCAGTAAACCATACCTACGACGAGCATCACCAAAAATGGAATCACTTAAAAAATTCAACAGAATCTTCATCAGCTGATGAAATAACAAACTTGAAAAAATCTCCGATGAAGTGTACTATTTGTGGTGAAGGTGGAGACGATAATATAATATTATTCACAGAAAATTCACTGCAGAAATGCAATGAAGTGTTGCGACTTCGTAAAGGCAATAGATTACCCTTTACAGACGTCATTTTACCGTCTAGGGTTAGTACAACCGAGGGGTACCATGCCAAATGTTATAAGAATTTTACTGTAATGCGTTTGCCTAAAATTCTATGCGTTATTTGTGGAGAACGTAGGGATGAAAGTTCGTTATGGTTTACAGAGAAGTCGCTAGAGAAGTGCAGAGAGTTGTTAAAAATTCGTAAAGACAATGGATTAAAGTTTAGCAATGTAGAGTTACCCCCTACTGTCAATCTGACCCATGGCTACCACGTCAAGTGTTACACATCTTTCACAGGATCTATTCGTTTTCATGAAAAATTCAAGTCCCTCACTAAAGACCAATCCACAAAATTGGGAGCGTCCATTTCACTTAGAGATACTCACAATGAAAGTCAAGAGGCGATGGGAAAAATCGATGAAACATCAGCCGTTGATCCAGTAAAAAATCTGGAGGAAAACATAACGTGCTTTATTTGTTGTACAGTCAAGGATGAAAATGCGATATTATTCACGGAAAACTCATTGCAAAAGTGCACTTACATATTACGAATTCGTAGAGACAATAAGTTGCAATTTAAGGACGTCATTCTACCTCCTAGAAACAGTACAACTGGTGGATATCATGCCATGTGCTATAAGAACTTCACTTCTTTGATGTGTTTACCAAAAATCTCATGCGTTATTTGCGGCGAGTGTGGCAGCGAAAAACCGGTATGGTTTACTAAGGAGTCGTTGGAAGAATGCAGAAAAGCATTGAAAATTAATGGAGACAATGGATTGAAATTTACAGTTACAGATGTGTCTTCAGCTGCCAATTGGATCCATGGATACCATACCAACTGCTATGCCAATTTCACGACCTACACTTCTCATTATTATTGTGAAAAGCCCAAATTCGTCACTGGGGAGCAATCTACAACACTCGGACCTTCAACTCCAACCAGAAGTACTCCCAACGAAGACGACCAACCAGTGATAAAAATCAAGCAATCATCACCATTCTATAATCTAGCAGAAAATCTGGATAAAAATATCACGTGTATTATTTGTGGTGAATATATGAAAAAAAAAACCATCTCCTGCACCGAAAAATCATCGCAGAAATCCAATGAAGTATTACTAATTCTTAAAGACAGTAAACAACAATCCCAAGTTACTATTTCAGCCTCTCGGGTCAGGTTGATCGACTGCTATCATACTACGTGTTATAAGAATTTTACTGCTTCAAGACCTCTACCCAAAATTTTCTGCGTTTTTTGTGGGGAACGTAACGACGAAAAGTCGATATGGTTTACAGAAAAGTCACTGCATGAATGCAGAAAATTATTGCAAATTCATAGAGAGAATGGATTGAAATTCAAAGATGTAGTTTTACCTCCTGCAGTGAATCTTGTCAGTGGATACCATACCAAGTGTTATGCTGATTTCACATCTATTTCGGGTTATTGTAAAAATTCCACGTCCATTACTGACGACCAATCCACAAGTTTGCGAGAAAACTCGATTAAAAATACTCATGAACATCACCCACTGGCAAAAAACGAGCAACCGTCACTGTCAGCTGACGCTCCAGGAGAAAACCCCGAGAAAAATATGTCGTCGTCTGCGATTGCATGCGGCATTTGTGGCGAACGTAGAGACGAGAATTCGACATGGTTTACAGAATTGTCCTTAGAGGAGTGCAGGAAATTGTTAAAAATTCGTAAAGACAGCGGATTGATATTCGCAGATATAGTTTTACCCTCTGCTGCCAATGTGACCCATGGGTACCATGTCAAATGTCATACCAATGTCACAACATTTATGCGTAATTATGGAGAAAAATCCGCATCTGTCGCTGAAGAACAATCCTCGGCATTGGGAGGTTCAGACTCAGCTGGAAGTACCCACAATGAAGTGCTCAACATCGAAGCAGCATCACCATCCACTGATAGTCCAGCAGTAAACCTGGAAGAGAATGTGACGTGTTCTACAATCACTTGCTTCATTTGTGGTCAAAATAAGGATGAAAAGCTGATATTGTTTACAGAGGAGTTGTTACAGAAGTGCAATCAAGTATTACGAGTTCGTAAAGACAATAAATTACAATTTAGTACCATCACTTTACCGTCTACCGTCAGCATGACTGACGGTTACCATACCACGTGTTACACCAATTTCATTGCCTTGACTCGTGTACCCAAAATTTTATGCGTTATTTGTGGTGAACGTGGGGACGAAAATTCGAGATGGTTTACGGAGGAGTCTCTGAAGAAATGCAGGGATATATTGCAAATTCGTAAGGAAAATGGCTTGAGATTCAAAGATGTAGTTCTACCTTCTGCTATCAACCTTACCCATGGCTACCATATCAAGTGTTACACTAATTTCACGTCATTACTGTTTTATTACACTGAAAAAATCAAATCAGTTGCTCAAAAGCCTTCAGCCTCAGCTGGAAGTACTCATAACGGAGATCATCAGCCGGTGGGAAACATCGAGCCATCACCAGCCGCTGATTGTCCAGGGGAACAATTGGAGAAGAGTACGACGTCTTCAATCAGATGTTTCGTTTGTGGCCCCCCAAAGGGCGAAAAATTGAAATTATTTTCAGAGCAATCATTGCAAAAATGCAAACAAGTGTTGCTAATTCGTAAAAACAATGGGTTAAGATTTTCCAATGTCATTTTGCCTTTTGTGATCAATACGACTGATGGGTACCACACCAAATGTTACAAGAAATTTACTGATCTGAGACAATTCGATCGTCGAAGAGTGGAAGCCGTTGCTGAAGACCAAAGTGTGACACCAGAAGCTTCAGCCTCAGTAGAAACCTCTCATGATGGATTTTACGAAGTAGACAGAACAATGAACACTCCAGCAAACCTGGAAAATTTGGAAGTAACCAAGAAATACGACGAAACCATAGAAACTATTTCTGTAGCCGATGAACAATCTCTCGGAGCCATTGTTGAAGATGACTCTGGCATTCTCGAGCCATCTAAAGCCCTAACAACGGAAACATCAGACGTATCATACCACGAGAGTATCAAACAATCACATCACGAGATATCTAAGGAACCTTTGAAACCTTCACAATTTGATTGGCAGGCGAGTAGAGATCATCACAAAACTGCCTACTCAGAAGTATCGAAACTAATTGATGAGAATGTGATTAAAAAAGGACAATGTTATTTTCTGAATTTTTTGTGCTATTATTACTTGGATGTGTTGCGAAGGGTTGGAGAGAAAAATCTCGACACCTGTCAGACTATGTCTCCGGCCAAGCATCTGAAAGTCAAGATGCTCAACAGCTTTGGGGATCAAATTAAAATTGTCACTGTAAATAATGAGAGGAAAGTTATTGCCCCCAGGGAGCACGAAGGATTCGATGATGAGGCTTTCTCGCAGCTGGAAGAAGAGGAAGCCCTCCAGAAGGCCGCGCTCCTTCTGAGGAATAAAGTTTTGGAAATGAGAAATCAAAGTACGCCTGGTGTTATTCTATCAAACAAGTCACAAGGGAAACAGCTGATTCCAGAGAGTCTGATCAATTTTTCCGTGTCTTTATTGGGTGGCACTCACGGAGAAAAGAGGAAAAGTTATGATTGTAAAATAGCTGCGGAGTCGTTATCTCGAGATGTCATTAACGCGATATCAAATGGGAGAATTGAGAATGAAAAGCATATGGCGTTTGGCGTGCCTCCGAGCAATCTGGAGAAGAGTTGTAGGATTGTGGATGATGTGAACAATTACGATTATTGCAGCAACTCCCATGTTAAAGAAGAACTTGACATAGAATCCGATTCTATGTTCATTGCGATGAGTCATTCGAATGTGTGTCTTCCAGGAGATCAAATATCGTCAGATACCTTTGCAGGAATTGAAGTTGATGATTCCACAGGGCTTGTTAAAACAGAACCTACTGAGGAAACTTCAGTGGACAAAAATGAATTTGTTTATCAAGTGGTGGATAGAACAGACGATGCTGAGGCTGATGAAATCAATGAGGCACCTAGAGTGAAAAAAGGAGTCAAAAGGAAAAGTAGCGATGATGAGCCGGATGAATTTGACTGATCTTTCAATAAAATACCAAAATCCAATTCGATGTATATTGAAAAGAATTAAATAGTAATTTTTTACAAATGTTATTTGTTAATAACTATTGGTGTTGTCCGAATTCATTCATTTTATTACCTCTCACTTAATAGTACACTATGTATCGAGGACGATGAGTGGCGCATAAGTCCGAGTTTGAGGTTAAATGCACGATTTTCAGCCGAGGCGAAGCCGAGGCTTAAAATTGTGCATCTAA
>JAPYZN010001210.1:0-21238 GCA_030522865.1 Psyttalia lounsburyi
CCAATCTTGGACCAAGCTATGCCACCAAGCTTAAACCGATATTACATATTAAGCATTAACCAAGATTGGTTCAAGCTTGGGGAACAAGCTCGTACCAAGATAGTCTAGTCTTGGTCCAAGCTTGAACCAATGGTCAATTCCCACCTGGGAAGTTACCCTGAGCACTCAACGGAAAAAAACGTAATTAAATTCATAATTACGTGACCACGCTAACCGTCGGATTGATCCTTGCTGCAGTAAACGTCGAAAATTCTGTCATAAATTCCAAAAATCCTGAGTCCCGAAATCAAAATTGCCTCGTAGAAATTGTCCAAACTTCAAACAATTTTTAATTACGCCTACCCGTCGATAAATAAAATTTCTGACAAAACGTTACTACACGCGATCAACACCCGATGGCAAGTGATTTGGCGATTCCATTTTGATAGCCTGAAGCTCTGCAAAACGCGGTAATTGCTCCAATTGATCATGACGTCACACGATGATAGATCCTAATGATTGGCTCCAAATTCATATGTCAAACAAATCCTGGCGCCAGGCATGTGAGAAGCTGCTGCTCTGCAGAATGCTTCAAAAATATTCTCCCAAAAATAGTTGTTAGTCCTATTGAATATTTTTCAGCACCTCAAATGTGTTTCAGAATTCTCTGAAACTCGAGAATTCCTTTCATCACTTACGAAACGCCTGGAGAGTTTTCCCTCCATCCATCTGCCATCGCACTCAGTTGATCGGCTACACTCCTCTACTTGTCCAGGAAGTGGCTCCCTCCACTTCCTAACACTCGTTGTCGGTAACTCCGATCTCAGGACCCAGCCGGACAGACGTTTGTTGTTCTCCCGACGCTCTTCGAAATTCGACGATTGCGGCGCCAAGCAGACAGAATCCAAAAATCATCAAAAATTAGTGAATTCACCAAAATCTTGTCTCTGAACTTTTGCTTTCGGTCGGTGACTTCCCATCTGGTGTGAATAATTAAAGTCATTTTTTAAAGTGCGAGTCATTAATTAAAGTGCGAATAATTAAGTCACGTGTAACGGTTTTAGTCAATGAAAATTCTAACTAGGCCTTTGGACGGATAAAAATTCTTGGGGGATTTTGTTGAATGGCGCAGATTTTTTCCCCGACTTATTCAAATCTATCGAAGGATCAAGAAGACATCTGCATACATATGAACCTGAAGTTAGTAATTTCATATGTAACGGATCATGCCATCAAAGTATTGAATTATTATCGAATTAAACTTAATTTTCACTTTCATTTTTATTTCACAAAGATCAAACGGTAAAAGCCAATAGCAGGATACGCCCTTCGTATCATTTGACGTTTTCACTTTGGTTAAAGAATTCATAGGTAAAAAGAATAAAAAATGAGAGGTACAATGTCATAAGAATTATTGAAATTCGGTGAGTAATATTTAAATGGAGAATTGAAAAAATTCTACAGTAACCGACAAATAATGACATGATTGGTGACCGCCACGAATAGAGTCGCATACATACAGACACACACAGACATTTGAAATGAAAATTCTTTCCTTCACTATTTAAATGTTACTCAGTGGATTTCAATTAATCTTGTGGTTTTATAGAACCCTACTTTTTTATTCTCTTTAGTTTTATTCTTCAAATAGTTCGTCCGTTTTTTATTCTCTTTACTCATTTCTTAATCAAATAGTTCATTAATAAGTCGTTGGCGGACTAAAGTTCACATTATACATATTACTAAATTTAAAATTCAAACAGACTTTCTCTTTACATTTTAATTATATTTATGCAATTTTACGGTAAATTTTCACAATAAATTTTAAAACCAAATTCTTCGTATTTTTGAAATGGAGAAAGAATAAATAGTCTAATCTTGAAAGCATTTCAACATCGCAATGTTTAAAATTCCCATTCGACCGGCAATTGAATTTTTATATATCACTGAAGCCGTAATGAACATGAATTGTAGAGACAGTTTCCTTCCAGCGAAAAATAAAAACCCTCTCTCCTTCATTGGCGGAATACTGCATCTCAATACAAATAAACTGATCTAATTATCAGAATCCAAAGAGAACTCATCAAATTCTATCATTCTATATAGCATAAAAATAAATCCCCCTTGATTGTCAATTCGACCGAACGTGGAATTAGTTCATCACTCTCGTAATTCCCTTTTCGTTTTACATCCCCCATTTTCCCATTGAAACAAACTATTACATAAATGTAATAAAATCAAATTGAACCGAGTGAAAAAATTTATGCAGTCGTACTGATGGAATGAAATGAAAATAGAGTGTAGAGAAAAAATACACCGTGGGGACAAAAGGAAAAAAGGAAGATAAACGCTAAATAAAAACGAGTCAGTCAGGCAAATGACGCTCGAGATTGACAATTTTATTGCGTAGAAATTTTCCAAATGTTCCAGTGGAGAATAATTGAAACAGCCCGATCCTCACGCGTCGACTGAAATGTGTAGCTTTATTTCGCTAACTGTACGCTTCGCAAAATTCACGAGTACAGTGGGGTGATTTTTTTTCTCCTGTGCGCTTTTTCCACTCTTCAGTATTGGCGACAGACGATATTGTATACAATGCCTTTCTTTTTTAGGTTTCAACGATTGGATTTTTCGATTGACTAAAGTGTCAAGTTCAAATGATTTTTTTTTCATCGAGGGTTTTCGTTAGAGTCAAAGGGGGATAGGGGCTGGCCGAGCTGCCCGGTTCAAAACGGAAGAGACACTCTTTCCCGTCACAATCCATCAGTATAAGGACTAATCTCCTCGGTTATCCACGTCTAGTCATTTAATACTTATATCCTGTGATGTGTCATTTATCTCTCGACTTACTTCTCTCGAATACCGAAACTCTATACGATCGTGAAGAGCATCCGGTTTGATATTTTAATCTCGAGAAGTGGATTGATGTGTTAGGAGTTATAAACCGCTAATAATTATCTTAATTTAACCCTTTCGAGTCATTAATAGCTTCATCACCCCGCATGTACTGAATATTCATATATTCAACTTCTGAGGAACTCAAAATAAGACCTGTGAGATCGTCTAGACAGATGCCCCCGGAGATCCCTCGAGGAGATAAACATTCTTCCCTTTAATCACTAATTTATATTTACAGCCGTGAGCTCCATGCGACCAATCGACAACGCCAACTGCATTCTGGATCAAGATGTGAGAACGGTCACTCATGAGAATACCAATATTCATGATTCCATATCCACTCAGATGCCAACTGAAGGTGAGTAAAATATCAAAAATGGACCATCTATTTTACTTCAGTACGTGTAGGGGGAATAATAATTCCATTTAGTAAATAGATTCTCCTTAATTTTCTTCTTCAAAGTTCATGAGAATTTTTTTGACAATTATTTAAATCAAATTTGCTATCGCCCATTTATGGAAAGAGCTAATAAGTCATAAATAAAAGAATACGTTAATATTCTTATCACATGAATTTCTTTTGATATTTAAGGATATCTAAATACCTTATACTTTCGTATCGACGACTCTCTGAATTTGTAGATTTGTATTTAATAATTTTTGTGGCTGGATTGGGAAAGAGTTTTTGCATGGGTAATCAATCTTATTTAAGTTTGTTTTCCCGAAAATTATTCTTTTTTTCTTAAAAATACCGGTCATGAACCTTCGCAAATGTTTTTTTCATAGGGAATTACTTGTAGAATTGATTTAAAATATACACAATCATTTATTGATTTCGGAACTATAATCGTTCAAATTAAAATTAGGTTTTTCGGACAGTATGAATAGACTAAGTCGAGAAAAACAAAAAGAAACATGGTTCACTCGAGATCATACCCGATCTACCCGATCTCAGTATTGTATCAAGTTAAGAATCCATCGGTTTAAGATAAATTTAAACGGATCACAATCTCCAGAAAATTACGCTAAATTATGGGTCCACTCGAATTAACAATCTTCTGTTGGTTAATCATTAAAACTTACAATTGGTAAATTATTTGATGCATGGGCTCTCTAATAAAACTTTACTAATTTTATGAAATTTTCAAAATATTTCCCAACGGTTTAAAATGGATAGGTAAATTAAGGCTGGTCGAGTTTAATAATTAAACGATTGGGGGCAATTCGGTAATTTCGTCCAAAAGATTCCTAAAATGAAACTTTAAATCATTAACTACAAGTCTTGAACACGATTTCAACAGCCCAAAATTAGTTCGATCCGTAAATATCCTCAAATAATAATAATTTCTCTCCATCTGGATGATTCTTCTCAGTTGTAACGATTTTCCTTTAAATTTTCATTTAATTTGCTTCAATGCCAGTCGCGCATTACGCCTTTTCCTACTATTCTTTCTCACCTCCGCTTCAATTTCGACTCGTGTCTGTTCCTGCATAATATGTTCAAATATTATGTGTACGCTCATAAAAATATCCAATTTTCTCAGCAAATGCATTTGAATGCATTTTTCGATGGACGTAACATCCACACAGTAGTCCGAGAAGAAACCCAATGCCCCGGAATAAAAAGTAAAAATCTCATTCTCGTATTCCAGAATCACTACCAACGAGTACAGCGGAGCACTCAAGTGCGTCTGACAGCAGTGAGCAACAGAGTGACCCCCAGACCCAGCAATCAGCTCAACAATGGCCCGCTGTGCTCGAGTTACAGGCATACAATGTGGCACATTCAGTTGTTATACCGGCGTATCACTTCTGGAACTCAGAATTCCATAACAAGCAGCCAGCCTTCATAAGACTCAATCTTACGTTACCCTGGGGTGCCAACTTCGCTGTATACGGTAGGCGAAATGTTGCACCAAGTGTAACACAGTATGACTTCGTGAAATTTGTTCGTGGTGGTAGAGTGGATCAGAGATTGAAACGTGAAGTTGTACCTGGTGCTGTTAGCTTTATGGAGGAATCAGTGCTACATGCCGAGGATATCGATGTGAATCACGACAATGATGGAACAGTTTACGAACACGTGCTTCTGAAGAGAACGATACACGAACCAATGTTGGTTAATGTTAGCTTGCTTCAGTACCTCGATACTGGTAGATGGTTCCTGTCTGTTTATAATGACGAACTTCAGCCGTACAAAGTTACCCTAATTATCACTGAAGCCGAGGGCGTCTCTACAACTTGTCCAAACGACTGCTCTGGGAGAGGATCGTGTTACTTGGGCAAATGCGACTGTATGGACGGCTATCAGGTGTGTAATTTAATCAGTTCTATTCTACAAGTTATTTGGCCCTATACAAGAGAATGAAGGAAGCATTTTTGCAATTTTTCAGAATCAACATATTTTTTAGTTCCGAACAAATTATTTCTAATTGTCACCGGCCGTAATAGTTAGGTGGGCGGGGTGTTTATGCGGCGAAAATCCAAGCTAAGATATTAGCACTTTTTCTCTTTCTTTTCTTTACGCACCGTTAGAAAGTTATCTATATCTTTCATTTAATCTCACAACTGACAATTGCCTCAAAGAAAATATAGAAATTAAGAAATAAATAATATCAATTAATAAACTCGAGAGCCACTAATCGACCATATATTTACTAAAATGTTAAAAATACATAAAACTTTTTAAATTCTGGGTTTTAAGTTATGTAAATATGTAAATAATGTTGGTGCTGAATAAAAACAGTTTGGAAAAAAGGAAACAAAACAAACCCAAGCGAAGCAGCGTTGAGCTGGGTTAGTACTCGGATGGGCGACCGCTTGGGAACACCTCGCTTGCACAAAAATTACGGGTGGCAGGCACGGCGTAGCGGCTTAGTGTCTTCATCTAGTCAGTGTGACTGATGAGTACATTAGGCCGTTGCACAATCGGCTGGTTGTACGACTGGGGTTTTACATGGTTTTCCGTGCAGTTCTAACCCAAATGGGGTACAGTCAAAAGTAAGACGGCCATGACACAGCAGAAATAATAAAGAAAATGGAAAAAGTAGAAGAAGACAGGTTAATGAACGGGGTGCCTACAAAACCGTAATGGTAGTAGGAATGAAAAATAATAATTAAGTAAATTATTTGCTATTGTTTGAATAATTTGTAAGTTTTAATCTGTATAAAATTTTATGATTATTTTCTCTCTCAAATCTCGAGAATTTCTAATCGGCGTTATTTCCATTGCAAATTCAATGCCAAACTCTATCGAAACTGTAAATTTTAGCTCACTTATTCAGTAATTAGGCAACATTTAGGTGGATATTCTTGACTTAAAAATTAATGGCAAAATAAGTTTTTGACTGCTTCGTAACACTTTATAAAAATTATTATATGAAGTGGAGAATATTGATTCAAATCTTGGTGGCGTAGAGATAAAATAAATCTGTAAATTAAGTTTTTCTATCTCTTTGATGACACTTCGTCAAAAGAGCCTCAAATTGTATTTCACCAACGAACAATGTACTCAATTTCACAGATTGTCTTTTTAATTCAAGAAATAATAATTGATTCTCGTACGTAAATGAGAGATTTGAATCAGTAGTCGTTAGAGTCCTCCAATCTCTTTAATCGGGTTTAAAAACTAAATTTTCTGACAATGTGATAAAAAGGTGCTGAATTAAATTTCCTTTTTATTTAATTCCGTTCCTCCTTTTCGTGTCTTGTTACACTCCACAGGGAGCCGATTGCAGTAAAAGTGTCTGTCCGGTACTCTGTTCGTCCCACGGACAGTATGGCGGTGGTGTCTGTCACTGTGAGGAAGGCTGGAAGGGTGCCGAGTGCGATATTCCGCTTGGTGATTGCCAAGTCCCCGATTGCAATCAGCACGGACAGTGCGTGAGGGGCTCTTGTGTCTGTAACCCCGGATGGAAGGGACAGTTCTGTGAAGAACGTGAGTTACATTCACTGGATTTTCTATTTTCGGGAGGGTTCCGTGTGTAACGGCAGAGAGTTGATGAAGAGGAAAAAAATGAGGATGAATGAATGAGGATCCCTTGGTTAATTAAAAGAATTACCTTTTTTTACGGTTTGTGTTTTTTTATCCCACGGATAGTCCCTAGGTATTGAATTGACGAGATTGATGGTCCTTCGATGGGGTTTCATTTGCCATACCGTCGCAGGGAGATCTATTCCTGCGCCGGATATCATATAGCCACAATTTGCCCCGAGACACCATTAATTATCTCATAATTCAAGCGCACGTCCTGTCTCAGTATCTCCATCTTTCTCCCTCGGACCGAGATTTCTTCAGAAAATACCGCGTGTAGATTCAAAAGATATTAGGAGTAAAAGGCTAACTGCAACCATAAGCATATTCACTGTTGGTGAAATACACTGGTGTCTCTGTACAACGTGAAACCTATAATTAATGCTTTCGGGTAAGTGGAGAGGGCTTTTGCTGGTACGTTGAATTTACATATGGCTACATAACATGGATATCCAGGATTTTCCACCTTAAATTACCATAAATATTACGTAAATTTTCCTCAGACGTATTACTCTGTTTCTCGGATGTAACCCAGCCACTTTTTGCTGCTCTCATGACCCCGAAAATTGTTGCTGTACTAGAGTTTCTGTATCGATCCTGTACCGGAGGGCCCGTGACAATGACGAGAAATTAATGGCACAGAGACGGGGATAGCCCAGAATTGCCTACTGAGCCCTCTTCAACCGTAGCAAAGAGATACTTTGATAATAAGTTTAATTCATGTCACTCCCAGATTTTGAAACTGTGCGTTAGAGAAAGAAAACACACCGGTTTGTGGCTCGGTCATAATTTAAAAAGTTGGCCCATTCATTCGACTCGAGACCTCTCTGTAATCAGCATGAGCACCGCTCCAACGTCTCTACAGCACGAATACTCAGCCGTGACAGCAACTTTTCCAGTTATCTAACTGTATGAAAACCTCCACAATCCGATGGAATAGGTTCTTGCGGCGCTACTTCTCGTGGATGTAACATATTCCTAAATAGGGATTTTAATTTTTATGTCACGAAGTTTTCTTATTCCGTATGAGTCATATTAATTCGAAACAGCACTACATCTTCAAGTTTAAGTTAAGAAAGTTGCTTTTGGAGACATTAAAGTGAAGTAAAATGTGTTTCGTCCTCCCTTGATGAGTCACATCGAGGGAAATTTTTTAGTAAAAATAAGCGTTCCGTTTGGTAATCGTGTAGTATTGCGGCATTCGGAAAAAATTACCCAATTCGCATATAAAAATTCAATATCTTCAATCAAAATTTTTAACACATTTAGACAATTTTTCACGGAAAACTAGATAACTACCCCTCGATAACTTTTATTAAGCAGTCAACAGATTTTACTGAAGCGCTACGGTAATTTTCCCCGAACTGCCAAAATAGTACAAAATTATATAGCGGAACGGTAATTTCTGATGAATTTTTCTCTCCGTGTATGAATGAGGAACTTTGCCTTCTTGTTATTGAAAATTGAATTGGTTTTAGGGGCTATTCTCTGAAAATATTATGTAGATATTTCGGGCGCTTTTTGAGTAAATACCAATTTGCTATGGAAAACATTGCATAAGAGAAATTAATACATGTTGTCCCTTTTCGTCAGACTTTTTTACTTGAATTTTCTAGTAAAGGGAGAAAATATAGCATGAAAAACACTTTAAAGATCGATGTTGATAATTTCGCTTGAAGATTGATTGTGTCACAGAATCGAATTCTATTGACAATCTAAACACACAGAAAAACTGGTAAATTTTTCAGAGAAACAAAGGCTCAATGGGTTATTTCAGCGATTTTAGTAGGTGTTTTTTTTTTTGATAAAGTAAGTTGCGCTCGTTTTTCCAATATATCTTAATTTTCAACAGCTGACTGTCGAGATCCATCCTGTAGTAGTCACGGTGCCTGCGTTGCGGGCAAATGCTACTGCAAAGCCGGCTGGCAAGGGGAGAGATGTGATCAGGTGGACCAAAGAGTGTACAAGTGTCTTCCAGGATGTTCTGAACATGGCTCCTATGATTTAGAAACAGCTCAGTGCATATGCGACGATCACTGGACCGGTCTCGACTGCTCCCAGCCCAGATGTGCACTCCAATGTGGTCCACATGGCTCCTGTGAGCAGGGTCAATGCAAGTTAGTATCAATATTTTACAAAAACCACGTTTTTTCTCCTCATGTTCTTTTTCTACTGGAGTCATCGGACCCACTCCAGATCTCATCAGATAAATAGAGCCGGATGTCTGTAGACTTCAGTGAAATAATCCAAAGGATTTCATTGTTATTTCATGATTTATACCAACATTTAAATCTTTTTCAGATGCCATGACGGTTGGACGGGCACCAAATGCGATCAGAAACCGTGCGATACCCGCTGCGCTGAGCATGGACAGTGCAAAAACGGCACTTGCGTTTGTAGCCAAGGTTGGAATGGGCGCCATTGTACTCTGAGTAAGTGTGTAAAACCATTTTCGAGTATTATAAAGTTCCAAATGCAAACGGCATTCTCTATTATCAACTCGTGGTCACTACCTAATACCGAGAATACATTTATTCGCATCGTAATGTTCAATCTACTCATGATTCGTGTTGTTTTATTCTGTCAGCTGGTTGCGAGAATGGTTGCAGTAGACATGGACTGTGTACGCTTAATGACGGCGAGTGGAAGTGCGCTTGTGCCATTGGATGGGCGGGCAGGGACTGCAGTATTGGTCTTGAGATGGAATGCAGTGATCAACTTGATAATGACAATGGTATATTCACTTATTGTTAAATCGGTTTTCATCACAGCGAATAGTGATATTTATTTGGATTGAGGCAATGAATTGGTTCGATGTTTACTTTGTTGAATCAACTTTAGCCACATTGAGCAGCTTATGGAGTCCAATTGTGTTGATTTGAAATAACTTGATGAGTCATTTTTTCGAATAAATTCGGAATTTGAATCCTCTTTGGTATTCTTACGTAGATCAGGCTCCACAGGTACTGATGATCCTTGAACCTTATTAACCTTAATAATTTCGTGATTTCAATTTTACGGCTCTAATTCAAGAATTGGTACTGTCATCGACACCATCTTTGAACTTGATTGTGATGATCATAGAATGAATATTTTAAACCATATTCAAATCGAGTTGGAGCCATCGTGACAAACCTGGATTTTAAAAAATAACAATATTTCGAAAACTAGACAGATTGTAGTTGAATCGGTACCAGGAAAGGAGCTCGAAATCGAATGATATATGTCATAAACAATCAATTATTTAAAAAGAGAAACATCAAAACAATTGCTGAATAACCGTCTCTTTGGTAATAATATTCCAACAAAATTGCGAAAAATACTTGTATAAATACACGTCATCTTAATATGATTGAGTCATACCAATTTAAGAGAGCAATTCATGCATACTGAGTAAATCATTCAGGGAAAGTCTGTTTACATTCCCTTGTTTTTTTTTTCTTCAAAACACTTGTTTTATTCTCATGCTGAGAAAAACTAAATTAAGTATTACGAGCATTTTTCGTGCGCTATTATCTATAATCTGAATTTATTTATAGATGGTATGGTGGATTGCTTCGATAGCGAGTGCTGCTCGCACCCAAGCTGCGCCAAACACCTCATGTGCCTGGTCAGCAGTGACCCCGTTGAGGTGCTCTTTCGAAAACAACCACCTAGTGTCACAGCCTCATTCTATCAGCGCGTAAAGTTCCTTATCGAGGAGAACAGTGTCCAGAGTTATGTCCACACAGACGAGTACGGTGAAAGGTAGGATCGACTCTTCAAATTAATTCAGATTACAAGTGATAACACGAGTAAAGGAATAAGTAGGAAAAACAATTTATAATGAGAAGCTTTTTTTATTGAGGGATAACATAGATAATAATCAGTTTAGTGCCCTAGGAGATGACGGCTTTAATTCAGGGAGAATTTATGGAGTTCTCCTTCAAGCCTAACCCAATCCCTTGAAATGTTTCTTTAAAGAGTTAAAAAAAAACCTCGCGTTTATGTTGTTTAAACTACTTTGGAACAGTTAAATGTTCGAGGCACGCGACGTTTTACGAGGAATAATGCCTGATAATTTATATGATATTAACAAGATAATCAAATTATATCGTCGTTTATACGTGACTCAAAGCGCTCACAACGGAGATACGAGAACAAAATTTTAGGGAAAAAGTAGTTGCGGAAAAATCGAACATTAATTCATCTTCTATTATCTGCGCGCAGTAAACTCAATGAGAGCTCAATGGATGGGGTAGTCGAAAGCTAGAGCAGAAATAGCTTGAAAAAGAATCACTGAAAGATTCTAGCCGGGGTTAAAATTATTCCACCAAATGTACGGAGTGGAAATGCGGGAGCATCATAGGACCTCTATGTGGCATTGAATTCCTGACTGCTAAAATTGGGTATCGAGTAAACAGGAAATCTCGCGAACCAAATACGAGGAGCTTTTTCATTCTCTGATATTAGCCAATACCCTCTCTTCGCCGACTCATACGTCCGTCCAAAGATACGAGGATCGAATTGCCACAGAGATTGAATTAATCCATGAGTACGAAAAAAAGAGGGCGATGGGAGGGATGGAGAATCTCTTTGATAATCGGAATCCGTCTGGGTGCCAATATCTCTAAGCTCTTGAATTCCATTGAAAAAGGTAAAATGAAAAATGCCACGAGTGAGAATAAACGAAGCGAGTGGAGATAATAAAATTCTGCGCGGAGGAAAAAAATTTTCATCCTCATTTTGACGGGATAAAAAGTAAAATATCAAAACTAATTGAATTTACGAGGAATAACCGTTGTGAGTGTGACAGTCAGGTGACAACGACGTTCATTCGGTTGAATTTTAATTTGATAAATTTTTGAAAATGTCGAATTGACACACCCCTCACCACCACTCATAGGTCCACACGTCAGTGGCAGTGGTGACAGTAAAAAAATTTCAACCCCACAACCCCTTTTAATCCACAAAAATCCCCTTCCCCTCAAAAATCATCCTATTCCCAGTGTTTTTTCACCCAACCTCCTGAATAAATACCCCCTCCCTCCCCCGAATGGCAGGTGCATCGACGTTGACCCTCGGTAACACTGCCCCGAGCAAAGGACCTATCTCGTCTCTGGTCATTTTCTATGTTCTATGTACTTTATTTTTACGTTTGGAGTAGAAACGTTTTACGTCTCGTTTCTTTGTGTCCACTATCTTTTGTGGAGCTGAAGATTCGAGTCGCAAAACGACAATCAAAGTCAAATTCGATTTTGATGTTACATTCCTGTTGGATAAAAAAAACTTAAAAGGGGGATAGAAAAAACGGAGGGTGGGCAAGGGATTAATTGAAAAGGGGAGAATTACACGTATGTGAAAACGACTTTTTTTGTCAACGACGATAATGAGGGTCCTTTCACCACACACACACACTGACACATACGAGTAAGACTGGTGATTTTCAAGTTCAAGGGTGAGTAATGAGGGTGAAGCCCCGGAGAGGAGGAAAAAAATTAGAAAATTGAGAGAGAATGAGAGATGAACAGAAGTGAAAAGAGGAGGAACCATGATTCGAGGGAGACGGTTCTTTACTTTCGGCACTGGTGACGAGGTGGCAAAAACTTAACCCCGGTGGGATATTTTTTTTTCTCATTTTCATTGTATCAGTTTATTCGTTGTTCAACATCCCACCGTCGGTCACTTGTACTCTTTGCCTCCTGCGTTCGGGGGATTCGTGTAATTTGTCTAGTGTTTGACCCTATATGTGTACCCTACCATTACCAAGACCACCATTCACCCAACAGCCGTGTTATGGCTCTGTGTTACGTACAAAAAGAGAGAAAAAAGTGAATGACAGAGGAAAAAGAAAAAAAAGATGTCGAACAAAAAAGATGAAATTGCAGTAATAACTTTACGCTAGAATACTAAGCTCACGAGGCATTTGCTTTCGCGCAACAATTTCAACATTAGCTGATCATTAAAAATAATATCCACTACTGGAAGAAGTATTGATAAGTCATCATAAGTGATAAAGAGATGAATAGATAAAACGCCTAAGCATTCCTATGTGCACATTCAATCATAAATTGTCCATGATAGATGCTCGGGCAAATACCGAAAGGATTTTTCATGGTAAATTAGCTGGATTCGAGGCAGAGCAAATACATCAGCCATCCAACTGTGACCAATAAAAAAGATATAACCATTGAATGAATCCTGAATTCAGTGAACTGAATATATCAAATATTTAATGAATTATATTTGGTCGACTTGTTTGCTCTGTAATCCATCCAAACGAGTACTTCTAACATGGTAGACACAAGTTTGAAATTAACCGGTTCGTCATTATTTATTATTTTTTGTATAGTGTCGTATATTTATCTGTCCGCTGCGTATCTAATCAGAAGATATATTCGTATTACTTATCATCTGAATATTATATACTTATGTATATCAGTGTGCATTATCTCTACATGGTGTTCGTAGTCCGCAGAGAGAATAATATAAAATAAAATGAAGGAGCGATACAGAAGCGCAGTTGTACTAACACTATGTACAGTCGTTTGTCTACATATCGATCGTTTATGCTGTTTCCCTGGTGAAAGACAGCCTCGACGCATTCTATTTGTCAACACGTCGTGTTATCGTCATCGGACTGCGTCTAGTCGAATCGATTCAACTGCTGGGTCAATCCCGGTCATATCCCCCCAGTAGCACTTCATGCGCGCATAGTTTATTTATTTATCTCATCTTCGCCTTTCACGTTTTATTTTCACAGCTTCTGTTAAGCCAATTGAAATGTCAGGATCAATCAACTATGTAGTTGCATTTTAATCAAATTGAATATATTAAAGGAGAGTCGGGCGTGGAAAGTTTCTCCCGGGGAATTTGTAATTTGAATTCAACAGTTAAAAGAAAATATAAATAAAGGAAAATTCTGTATATACTTGGGAGCTTTTGCAAAGTACCGTTGCGCTTGACGTTACACTGGAAAACCCACTTACAGATGCATAGAACTTTTCAATTGTCGTGGTAGTATATAAATTGAAATGGGGCTTTTTTTGCCCCGTACGACTGAAGTTGAATACCTCGGATGGAATTGTAAATGTAACAACGTCGTTATCGTTAAATTCAATTCACACATTGGGATTATCCCGTGTGTTGCAAGAAGAGAACGTTTCAAATAACGGGGGGATAATTTTTGGTGGATGAAGGCAGTAGTAGGGTTGAGTTTAGTCAGACTATCGAGTGGAGACGATCGATTGTGAGTTGATGGTGCTTCGGTATCGCTTCTTCGTTTCATTTTTTTTCTTCTTATTTTTCAGTCTCTGGTATGTTTATTTCTCGTCGTTTTTCATGACGGTGTAAGAGGATTGATAATATTGAATTATGTTAAAGTACTGAGGCAGAGGTGTTCAGGATGCCTAACGCGAATTGGTTGATGACGGTTATGAATTTTGAAATTGTCGGATTGTTTTTTCGTTCTGTTGTTATTTGACAAGAAAGGATGGCGCCTAGCTACTTTCATTGTATGTTGCGTAGTTTCCAACTTGTGTCTGTCATTATGTAACCACTCTATGTTGAATGAATGGTGAAACGATTGAGCGAGTGTTTATGTGACTGATTGGGACGAATTTTGCGGGTGAATCGAGCAAATGATTTTCGTGTGTTTGAATGATTGAGTGTTTGGGAGTATTAAAGTGATGGGATGTGGAGATATTTGTGTATGTGGATGAGTGTTGAGAGAGTGAGTGAGGTGTACAGTGAGTACGCTTGATTAGTGTGTCTACGTCTATTGTTTCTGTAATGACGTGCAGAACATTGCAACACGGGAGAATAGTTTGATAAAAGTGAACATAAAAAGTACAAGAGCTTTCGTACTCTTGTTACAAGAAAATAGCTTTAAAAAAGTGCAACAACCACTGAAGAAAAATGAGAAAGATCTGTTCATGGTGAGAAAAGTTGAGGGAGAATTTACTGCTCGAATAATTCAGAGTTCGATTGAAAGTTTAAAGAGCTAAAGTCATTGTTGTAACTTGAGTTATTTCAATAATTTCTTCAATGGGAAGGAAAGTATCATGGAAAAAAATAATACCTTTGTTTTCCCGCGCGTGCAATGTTGTGGACGAGCATCGTAAATTTTTTTTGCCCGCGCAAGTGGGTTCTGTGACCGTGGTAACGCCCTTTCTTCTCGTTGGTTTTTTCCCACACGTAGTGCGTTCTGGAGTTCCTTTACACCGTGGTAAGTTGCAGCTCAGCTCTCGCTAAAAGAAAAAAAAACAAAATCTTTCAAAAAAAAAAGAGAACGAATCACTTGAGAAATGCCAAAATCATTTTACGTTCATGTCCATTCATCTATCTGCATCGTCGCTCGTTACAACTTCATCTTACATGTTTTTTCGTAATGGCTCAATCATCCTTTTGGCCTGCCTCTTGATTTACCCCTTATTTTCATTTCCTCATAAGATTCGAATAGTTACTTTTTTTTTTATAAATATTCTTGTTCTTGCTCTATTTGTTCTTTTACTATTCCGTTTAATATCATTTTTTGTTAAATCATCGGTTTGCAAAAATTAATTATTGTTATGTTGCCAATCTCGAGCGCTTGTTATTTTCACAGTTTCAATTTAATTTGGCTCTCGGTCCATCACGGGTCCCTGAGGCTCCGTCCGCGTTGACCTATCACTCACTAGATTCACCGAATTTCGGTTGAACAATTGAAGTTGCATTCATTCGATTTATTCACCGAAGCATTCACCCTTATTTCTCCATTTGATGATATCATATTCACTCAATTAGTACATTCTGATTGAAAATTCAAAAAAAATGAAATTACGTTCGGAATAATCGATGTGGCCGGAGCTGCGGGCCCTCTCACGCGTACACATTCATTACGATATTTGTACGAGCTGTTTCTCTGTGTCTATCTGTGATATGTCGTCAGATTGTTGTTTTTAATTTTTTATTATAATTTTGTTATGTCTTGTCTTCTTGTCCTTTTAGTGCGTCTTAGTCCTATTAGTCATGTTCGTATCAGATTACCTCTGAAAATAACAGAAATTATGGAATTAAGAGAGAAGAAAATCCTTGGTCTTGTCTGTTTTATGTTGCGAGGCTTGTAATTGTGTGTAATAATACCTCATGATACCTTGTCTATAGTGAACATCCTCCTTTATTTAGCATTCAATTATTTATTTCATTACACACCGCTGATATAATTGTATTGCGCGCCAAATAACACTCAGATCTATTCAATTTTCCGTTTGTTTAGTTGGTAATGATATACACGATTATGCCACCGCAGTCAGTCTGTATCTAATTACTGATAAAAGGAAAATATAATTTTGTTCAAAAATACGACGAATCGGCAGTAAAGTGGAAAAAAAACTAGTCGAAGATGTCAATTATTCAAAGAGAAAGAAGAAAAAGAAGTGAAAAAAATACATACAACCCTGATTCACCCTAAATCCTTGTCCCTTGTCTACGTCTGTATCACCGTCTATAATGTGCCAATTAACCCTCTCCATTCAAATCAAAGACTCAACCAAAAACAAACAAAACCCTGTGTCTGTCTCTCCCATGTCTATTCCAGTCCGATGCAAAACCGATCTAAAAAAATGAACAAAAAAAATCAACACCAAATTACCCAAATAACCCAATTGCCCAATAAATTACCCGTATCGTATTGCAAATTAACGGAGAACGAGGTTCCAAGTATTACCTCTCATTCGACATAGATACGAAACCAAAAAGAAAAGACAAAATTGCAAGCAAAGATGTGAATAATGGAGTAGCAATTTTCTTTGCTCGAAGTAATTCCGAATAAAAGAATAAGCATGCCAATGAGTGAATCTAATTCAGCGTTCGTTTTCATTTTTGAACAATAAAAGAGAGATGTTTCAGGAATGAAAATAAACGAGTGGGAAGATCTCATTATATAACGACCAAAATAGTGTAATTCAACGAGGCATGTTGCGTGTAATTATCGGCAATAATGAAACTTTTTTTTCCCAAATTGCTGATGACATACGTCGCGTTCGTTGATAGAAACAAAATAAAAAGTAGAAACGGCTGAAACAAAGAGAAATAAAAGTAGCACATACCGAAGAAAATACGTCACATTTATAATTATGAGCGACTCTATTGATTTTGATTTCAAAGTTTTATTCTACGTTGATGTCTTTTTTACAAAAAAAAAAAAATTAATACGATGATCTCAATGTGTTTTTAAATACTAATTATCAGTTGTTCATTTTGTTAATTTATTTACAATTGATTCGTTATGGTCTGAGATTATAATTAAAAGTAGTTGAAGACAGTGCCTGCCACTTTGCTGTGCTCGTACTTGGAGGATCAGCGCCCCCTGGCCTGTTTGATCCCCAAGTTTATCAAGAGGGCAATTAGGGCGCAGTGCAGCATCACGAAAAATACAGAAAAAGAAACAATTACTGCAGAGTTTTTCAATGAAGAGTAGAAGGAATAAATTGATCCGTGTGAAGATGATCAAGCGGTGGGGAGTGCGATCCTCCAAGAACGCCAATAACTCCCCCACATGCCCTATTTTTTTTTTAACGAGCTCCTTAGGGGCCAATCGATATTCGAAGATATTACATATTATAATCAATATTTCTACATATAAATGCATAATGTTTGTATAGCTTGTTATGTATGCAACAGAACAAATATTCCACGAGCTCGGGATATTCGTTAACTAATTCTTTCATTTTATTGTTTCCATATTTTTCACTACGTTTTCATTTTTCATATTTTATTTATCTGAATATATTTTTGTCAGTTCTTCTGAATCAATATATCCCGTTGCACCATGAATTATATTCACCCACCAAATTTATTTACTTGCATATCATATATAACAAACTCTACAACCGCAATATATATCTATCAATTTATTACTGCCTATATTTACCTTAATTTTCATTATATTCAGCACACACATAAATGATTGCTTAAATTATTCCAAAGCTTTTATATGAACATTCCAATTTCATTCGCCAGTGATCCAATACCCATGAGAACATACTTTTTTTTTATTACATGAACTTTTAACATTTATATACATACCTACATAATATATATGCATGCAAATTCTACTTCATGGAACTCAAAACTCTCACTCCGCCGACCCTCTCACCTCTCGAATCACCCCCGCCACCCCCTCCTCATGCCCACGGATGAAAAATTTTATAATTCATACGATTGAATATTCTCACCGACTGGTTGGTACAGCGAACCTGCGTACAGCAGCGGAGAGAGGATGAGAATTTTCCACGAGAGGAAATTCGAGAAAAAAAATTCATATAGATATTTTATCTGGCACTGGCATTGCCACACGTTTTCATTGTCCTCAGTTGTAAAATCTATTTGTTCCGCTCTTCTAGCCTCGATTCTGATCGAGCGTTGCCCATTTCTACCATCGATAAAATTGTATCCCCTCCAGGGAGATTTACTCACCCATTCGATTTAAACTCAGTAATTTTGGCCACCCAACTCCAGTGAGCATATTGAATCGTATTAGTAAAAATCCATTTGACCGAGAATGCCGATTCTCTTGGTGCACCTCAGAATAATCAGTGAATGACGAAATCAAGCTTTCAATCTTCAATTTCCCTCTTCGCTTGATTGAGAAGAGATCTTCACTTCTTTGCTCTTGCACCCCTAACCCAAGAAAATTCCTTGCCATGGTGAAGCAAAGGAGGAACGAGGCCCTTCACTCCAGCATCCTCAGTCGAAACTTAATAAACTTGATAACGAGATCACAAGTGCATCATTAGAAATTTCAAGTGCCTTCCTAACAATTTGTACCATCAACATTTTTCCCTTGCTTCTATTCTGAAAATGTACAAATCGAATCGGCATTCATTCTCCCGTAACCCCTCACCCTCAGCCAAGTAAACTTTGCTAATCAAATATTAAATCATAGAAGTTCGATGTTGGCAAATGCAAAATTCATATTTAATACAACAAATGAAAAAAATTCCCCGTCTACGATGCTATATCTGAATTTTGTAACAGCCGAGTAGCCGTGATGCGAGGCCAAGTAGTTACGGAGCAGGGACTTGGAATATTAGGAATACGAGTTTCAGTCGACAGAAATTCACGATTTGGATTTACCTTGACGCGAGCAGGCGGATGGTAAGTAACATTATCATATCATCCATTCATGTGCACCACCACCATTAGTCCAATGTGTCAACGTATCTTAGTAATAATGTACCTCCTCTACTATCATCACCAGTCCATCGGTTAGGATTTCATAATCGGATTATCGTTTTATTGCCATGTGATAATTATTTGAGAGAACGATCGATAGCTACAGTCGGAAAAGCCGTGGCTGACGACGTCAAAAGACTGGATCCGATTAATGTCGAAAGCTGCTAATTAGTACTGTACTAATAGTATTACTCGCAGATTGCACTGGTACACTATAAGCCCGCGAAACTAGTTCACAAAAATATCTCGAGCCGATTAAGTTGTGTTAGCCGTCTTCAGGGAATTAAACTTCCGCAGGAACAATGGTATAACGTGTACGGGATAGTTGATACGGGCTTTCAATAGTGAATATGGACCTGGACAGAAACATAAATCAAAGCTCGGGGATTACTCTCGGGATACCGCAATACACTCGAATTCAGTGCATATTGACTCAAACAAATATTCCTTGAACAACATTGATGCAGCCACGAAACAAATTGATAAAAATTCCTAGTAAGTGCAGTGAACAATTCTATTTGAAACATATTAATAGGACAAATTGTGTAGGGTAACGTCTATTGCGTTTGTCTAAAAAATAGTTTCAATTGAAAAAGCCTAATAAAAAATTCAATAGAAATCCAATATCTAGAGAATACGCTCAAATTTTATATCAATTTATTTACACGCGTGATGCTAAATAGTAGATTTATCAAAGCAATTCTTGAATACGTTGATCGTTTCATGTATTTTTACACCCGGCGTTACCCCAGCGAAACGTTATATGCATTGGATCCAGGCTAACATAGTACGTCAACTTTTTCACCTGGAGATAAGGCAATGAGAGACGAGTTGAGAAAATGAATTGTTTAATTCTAAATGGAGAAAATATTTTGAGGGATATCTTCATTTTCTTTTCTCCATTCTGAAAAATGCATGGAAAATAGTTCTTCAGTTCATATGATTGCATCTCTTAATTTCGACTCAGACTCCAAATTCATATTCGCTAGACGGAACATTGTTTTGGCCTAACAACGTAGAATATTATTTTTCGACCAAGTGATAAAGGATATTTTATATGCCGGCTGTAGATACACTGTTAAAAAAGATTGTGATTTTACCACACATTTGCAGGACATTTGTATAGGAAAATTACGATCGCTGTAAGGAACACACAATTACAATTTTTTACCGTAATTTTCCCATACATGGAGTAATTTTACATCAAGTGTGTTCTAAATTTCTCATCAGTTGTAAATAATGCATCTGTGTATGTAATGTTAAGAGACACGTGATATAAATACATCAATACATATAATACATCAATAGCTATGTGATTTTATGATACCGTTGCGGGATTTGTATAAAACAAATTCATGGTGTTTTGTGCATTTATATCATATAATTTCCGAACAGGATTATACAATCTGTGTGAATTATTTTATGTTAATTTCACATAATTCTACGTACAATAACGCTGCTAAAAATACAGTGTGTATGAGAAAATTACTTGGCACCCTGATAGTCTTACGTTTTGATTTTGCTATCATGTTTATAAATTTCTGAAACTCTACAGTGATTCTATGACGAAGACATTCAGTGAAATTACCGTTTTGGTACTAATTGGTACTAACATTAGAACACACTAAAATAAAATGTTCAGTACACCATGTGCGACTAATTTTTCCAAACGGATTCGGGAAATAACACTTTTCAACAAATTACAAACACTGAAAATTTTCCGGAAAACTATTAAAAAAACGCTTGTTTGTAAAATTTTTCCTGCGACGAAACGACCTACTTATACTTCATTCCCTCTCACTAGGGGTTTTATGTTTTTCAATCCTGGACAGTCGATTCTGTACGTTTTGATCCTAGTGAATTAATCCTCAGAAAAATGAGGGAAATCGGAGGTCCCTATCTCAATTATTGGCAGTAGCTAAAATTTTGTTTTCTTTTCACAAAAAAAAATTTGTTGCAAGTTTCTATGACACGCCAAGAAAATTTGAACGCCTAGATTTCCGAGGAATTTTCGTAATTTTTCGAAAAAAAAAGTTTTTTTATATATTTATAGATTTTGATAGAGAAAAGTCAAAAAGAAAGTTTCAAGCAGCAATTTGACATCGTTCCCTAAACTTTTTCTTTTTTCATGAC
>JAPYZN010001211.1:0-18117 GCA_030522865.1 Psyttalia lounsburyi
TCTCTCTCTCTCTCTCTCTCTCTCTCTCTCTCTCTCTCTCTCTCTCTCTCTCTCTCTCTCTCTCTCTCTCTCTCTCTCTCTCTCTCTCTCTCTCTGTCTTCCATTAACCAAAAAGATGGCCCCTCTCCCTAAATTTTCTGATCCTCCTTGTAAAAGTACCTCGCATCAATAGGATAAAAAAAATCGCACCACCGAGAGCGTAAGGGACTCTTGGGTGATCGGGGGACACGTGAAAACAAAAAGGATAAAAAAAATATTGAATAATGAAAAGGTGGTACGACGGTTGACTCCCCTCGGAAGTTAGGACTTGTCTGCCAACGTGAATGCTGCGCGCGCATACTCATCGTGGAATCCAATAGTAGATATTGCGATGTAAGAAAGTTGAAAGTCTTTCGTTTGATTGATGCGAAATGGATAGTACAAAGTTGCGGAAAATTTATGGGCAACCGAGTAAATGTTAAATATTGCTCTCGTGAGTGAGGCAGGGCGCATGCGCCGACGCCAATAGATAATCGAGCTCGGTATTGGTGGGGATGAACAGGACCGAATTGTAGAAATTTAATGGTCCAATGAGACGACAATAGAGAGTACGCATGCGCCAAAGTGAGGTTAGTGCTGAATTGATATTGCCGAAAGAAAATTGATGACAATTACGATGGAATGAAGTCTCGTGATACATTTTTAAACCATAAAAATAAGTGTTAATAAGAAAAGCTCAAAAAGCAAATGGTAAACCCAACCGACTCCGTTGACCGAATTCTATTTAGGAACTAAACGGTTGCGCATGCGTCAGCGCTTCTACATTTTCGAATACTCAACAAATGGCTTTCGATTAAGACAATTGCACGCAATCCTAATTGTTCTATTATCGCTTGAATCACGGATTAATCTTCAATTGTTGTGGAGACTTTTCTGAGATTTTATTGGCCGATGATGAATTGCCTTCACGTGCAGGATCATAAAATAAACAATAAAGTAGATTAAAATCATAAATTCAACTCACCTTAAAGTCACCCACGTGCATTGCCGTTGCATCGGTCGACATTTTGTGCGACATATTTCACACCTCAAGGGATCAATCTCCGATATCTATTGGCGATATTTCTCCTATGAATTGAAATATTCTCCTTCACTTTGACACCAGACGTCAGACATCAGATATACTCCTCAGAGGATCGAAGAACAATTCTTCTCAACCAGACCCATTCAATTTAAATTTTATTACAAATCGCGCTGACACTCCCGGTTGAATGCGCGTTGTATAAATAACTCGTTACAATGATATCCACAATATCTACAATCTATTTATAGATATATACATGTGCAATAAATATGTCTCCTTGTTTCTCCTTGTATCCTTGGAAAAATAAGAAAACAACTAGTCTCTTTCTCCTTTTTCTACACTGCTGTTAACTATTTACATTGACTTGGATATTTTGCTACTATTCCTCGTTCAATAAATGGAAAAATAAAATTAAAAAAAAAAATGACAACAAATACCACGTTCGGGCTTGTCTGAACCGTAAATACCCAAGTGGAATTGTTCTCCGTCCGATTATCGGAAAGTCTCAACGAGGAATGAGTGAGAAGTCGTTGCGATGGGTATGTGGGAGTCCGTATTCGTTTTGTGTACCGGTCTCTATCTCTCTCTCTCTCTCTCGTCTCACTTATTATCTCCCTCACTCTCCCTCATTGTATACATCAGCCTTCTCCTTCCCGCCATTTTCATCCCCTCCATTTTGACTTTGCATTCAACCTCCCCACCGCGCAACTCCCCACCCCATGTTCCGAGCACAGGCAGTGCCTATGAGTTTCAAGCAGCGTGCCCCTACTATCCCTACTACTCCTCCTAAACTATGGCTCTCCCCTTATTCAGGGACAAACACTGCCCTGCTTTTTTTTTCCAGCACCAAAAGAAAGGGACAAAGGGGGTTTTCAGAGTTTTTTGGAAAGCATCTGCTTGGCGCCATGGTTACACGTGAGCTAGTATTTTACGGCCCTTAATCAATGGGGAAAAGGAGGAATTGCGTGGGATCCTTTTCGTGGAGAACAGGTTTCTGGCGTTGAGAAGGCGGGGGAGAGGTCGGAGAATTTCGTAAATTGTTTGGGAAAGGGAAGAATTTAGGGGAATAGGATTGTTCAAGGACGACTGTTCTGTCTCTGAGGGCTAGAGTTTCGTATTTTTGAAGGGCTCCAGAGGGTGTAGCACGAGATGTGAAATCTACGACGTAGCCTCAACGGTATTTTTGGTTCCACCGGAAAGAGGCATAGAGTTAGGAAAAACAGCTAGCAGGAGAGGTGACTTGACTGTGACTTGAGTCTCCAATTTCTTCTACTTGCGGTAGCCAATTTCCACTGAGATGATTTACAATTTGGGGAATGAAATTTTCCCTGAAGAGAACGGTCATTTGTACGTAACAGTTTGTCGACTGTTTTTCTATTTCCATATTCTACAGTTTTATTAATATGAGAGATTGAAATAACGTTTACAGATGAAGGGAGTATAGTAACTTATCGAGTTATAAAATAGCCCCGAGAACAATTTTTGCTTGAGCAATTCAAAGTCTTGGCCAACAACTTGTCGGTATCGTGTGATGCGAATAGTTTCTCCTTGAAGTAATTAGTTTTGGAGATAGTATTTTATCAGCGTATGATGTACAATGTCTAATAATCGTCTTTATCGGACACACATCCATAAAACCTAAAAATTATTTTTATGTTTTTATTCGTGTAAATTGACGCTTTGATTGAGTTGTTGACATAGCTATGTAAACATCAGTTGTTAGATGATATATCGACTAGGACATTGAAAAGTTGAAGTTGGGTTAGAGATGTACAGTGTGATTGGAATGATTTGAATAAATATTTGGATGGGCTTATATATTATAATATCGCACTCAATTTCCAAACGAAATTGTAATTTTGACCGATTCATTTGGTGATCGGCTTACGATCAACTGATAATATGAAAATCAATGAATAGGTGAGTTAGGGTATGATTGTTAACCCACAATTCATCCAAATAATCTTTGACACTGAATAAATTAAATTGAATTAAATTGAATCGAACGATTGCAAAGCTTCCAGTTGCAAGGAAAAATAAGAGGTATAAGTATTATTTTGAGAGGTTTGTCTGTGCGTCACACTAAGAATCTCTCATAGCTGGTACAAAAATAGATGCTCAACTAATATTAGTACCGATCTGTAGCTCTATCCGAGAAAGTTGGCGTCTCAGAAAGACAGAAACGAATGTGAAACACGCTAATAAAATAAAAAATAAAAATTTTCAATGCACTCTGTCTTACGATGTAAACCGAATGATGTAGTGCAGAAATAGTGCATTATGCGCTGCAACTATAATCACAAGAATTATATGGGCAATATTTTCCTTTACAAATGAAACTCTTGGCATTTGAAGAAGCTTATAATTCGGTTTTTTTTTGCCCACTCTCCCTGTTATAATCATCAATCTTGTCTTGTCTTGTGTGACAAAATATATTTTTTCCCACTTGGCCTGAAAACCGCGATCCAAACGAGAGTAGCAGAGTTAGAATGGCGACTTAACCAGCCCACGGACGAAAATACATTTCTTCGGATTAAAAATATTAATGGCCGTCTCGGCATGTACATTTCTGTTTTCATTGCATTTTAGACTCTGTAATACGACACTCACGGTCGTGTTGCATTTCTCCATGAGAAATATGATGAGGAATGGAAAAATTGAATTCATGTTTTCCTTTGGTTTATCTTTTTTTATTAAACCGAACTTGTCATGACGTTTTTACGTGCGATTATGTCCGTTCCGAATGAAAACAAATAAATAATGGCAAAAAGGCATGTTTTTATTTTTCTTTTCGTTAATTTCGCATTCCGGACAATCTAATTAAAAAAACAAAGAATTTTTGCTTGCTTGTTTAGCAGGAAATTGATGAAAAATTATCGAACACTATCTGAAAGTGCTTTCGTAGAAAGGACATAGTCCATTTGTCTATTCATTGGGCATTTTCTTCATCTTTCGAAATTCTAGCTTTATTGAAAAAAATCTGTGATATTCATTTGATATTTTCTTCACACTTTCCATTTTCTAGATACGTGGTATAAATTTGACTGCGAAATTGTATTATTCATAGTATGACTCATCGCAGAATACTAATGATAATTATCCAGATGACATTCTCAAATCAACGTTCAAAGGAATTCACAATACTGAAGCCGGAAAAAAACGTCACCGCAGCAAACAGAGTATTTAAAAAAAAAAAATAATAATGAGTAACACTGAAATTGCGCCACACGTCTAAAATTTCCACTGCGTCTATTGCTTTGGCTTTCTTCTTCCTAAAGCTTATCTTACGGCATACTTGAATGATATAAAAACCTCCTTAACCATTTAGCGAATGTTGCCAAGATTATGGATCGTTAGTTTAAACATGCGAACGAGTGTCTGATATGAACTTTGATTACCTGTTTGATACAATATCGATTATCGATTAGAGTAACGATTGTTCGTTCACCTCTCCCGTGTACAATGTTGCTAAGCGTCGCTACCAATCAATTGAGAGCTAGCATTCCGAGGCAATATAGGTCACTCAAACTCCCTCATCAACAATGTTAAATGGTAATCATAATTCAAGGCGAAACTAATTAAGTTGGAGCACAATTTTCTTTTCTTCCTTGCAACTTTTATTTAGAATTATTTTTTTTAGCCGTTGAGCGAAGATTTTACTTGGAGAGATTGAGAGTGAGGTCACAATTAATGAAAGGATCTTAGGAGTATAGGAGGATACTTTTCTGACGATTACGATTTTTTTTTGCTCATTGAATTGAAAAATCATATCATTATTTAAAACTAGTTTCCAAACATTCATCATCATCCAATATTGCTCAAATTTTCCTTCTCCAAAATGTGGAATTTTCTCAACATATTTTGGTCCAGGAAACGACGACGACTTCACTCATTCTCCTTGTTCCCAATAGAACCGTCGCCACTCCGACGCCACTACGTCGAGTGACGTACAAAAAGGACTCCCAAGGTTAAAGCTCACTCATGTCGTTCCCCTGCGCCCGAGCAATCTCCCACCAACGTGGGCGCGAATCCTGTCCCAAATGTTGGATTTCGCTCGACCCAGACCTGGCGACGCCAGTCTCACCTCTTACTTTTATTTCTCTCACCCTACCCTTCTCCGCCCCCTACCCTTTCTTTCTATCTGTGACGTTTTGGAGAACCCGGCCAGACCTTGTGCAGACGCAAACTCGGAGGGATGACGTACAGTCAGCACCAAAAGCAAAAAAACACTTCCATTGACCTTGAGCTGAACATGCACCGCTTTTCCCAACTATTTCTATTTATATCCCCAAGAGATTTTTCCTATTTTACGAGCTGAGGTTTTTCAGCGGTAGTGCCAATTCTATTCTATTGTTATATTGATTTTATTACTTCGAGAGTCGTCACCTACCCGCCATTACGGTTTAGTCGTCAAATTAATGGTTAAGTTGGTTTCCTGTCGCTTTGCCGACACTTTAATTTTCTCTTATACTAGGGTAGATGTCTAGATTTTAACTAGCGCGCTTAATGGATTTTCACATGGATTTTTTTCTTTTCATTTCCATTTAATAAAAAGAAAATCCAAGATATCGGTGGCTGTGACAGACAAATATCAAAGGCTTGTTGGAATACAAATTCTGAGCTAAAATGAAGAAGGTTCCCGAGTACGACTTGTCCCATACTCCCTGTACGCGTCGACGAGTACACTCACATCTAAAATTCTTCCTCGCGTTAGTATATACGTAAAGATGTCCTTCAACCCCCAAAACATGATAGAAAATAATAACAGAGAAAATTCTAAATATTTTAAAGATTCTCGTGACTTACCGTCTGATGAGGAAACACGAGTACAGATAGACATTCCCTGCGTGATAGCTGTCTCTACTACTTGGGTAAGGTTGCCTAGAAATTCCAAGAAGAGGTATAAATAATAAAATAAGTAATAGTATACAACAAATAGCAGCAGGAGATAGTAACTGGTGTGCGCACCCCCTCCAATCGAATAAAACGAAAACAAAAAAGAAGGCGGTTAAACTCTAGGAGAAAGCCAATGATCGATGGGCCCCCTGAAACGAATCGGACCCAGTGGGAAGGTGACTAACCCAACGGATTACGTAAGGACAGCCATAATCCGGCCATCCAAGGATATGAATGACTTTGGTCCATGAAATTATCTCTCCATATATCAATTTTTCCCAAAAGACGAGAAAGAGGAATAGAGTCAGTTTACCTCTTGCACGGCTCGAATGACAAAACCCTCGTTCGGTATAATAAAATCCGTGTGTGCTGTATAGGGAAGCGATGAGAACAGAACAGAACAGTACAGCCGTCCCACAGTGGAAATTTCCATTGCAGTTGGCCTGCCGGCTCAAGTACAGTCCTACACAAAAAACATTTTACATTTTACATTTTCTACGCCGCATTTTTTTTTTCAGAATTTTTCTCACTCACAAAGAAAGTGCGTGCGGAAGAGATAAATAGATATATTGGTGGAGAGAGAGAGAAAGAGAGAGGCAGTATCTTCTAGTTCCTTTTCTATTATTGAGGGGGAGAGGTTTTTACCTAGAAATTAGCGCACTGGCTATCTGCTGGAAAGATAATTTTGAAAAGACCTCACCCTATTTTAGGCATCGCTGGAAACTGCCAGTGTGCAAATGCAATTATTAATTTATGGAAGGAAAAGGAATATTTCAGTCAGAGGCTGGACAAACTGAACATTTGCATTTTCCGGGCGAACAAGAGCAGTTGAAAAACATAGTCTTCCTCGCTCGTTATTTATATTCATTCACAAAAATAAGGAATTATAAGTCTTTGTTTTTATCGGAAAATTTGTTAAATCGGTCTTTCATATCATTTCAAAGAAAAAAAAATTGAAAACCGGTTATTAGTAGGATTGAAACGAGAGGAGGATGCTGCGTCATAAAGTCCACGTGGCGAGTCACATGGTTCAGGTACTTTTCGTCCGAGTACCAGGCATACGACCAAGGGTCGGCCGTTTGATTATACGCCAATGCCTTTTATTAACATAACCTATCCCGTACTTACGTAAATTAACTCGTACACACTCGGTAGTCGGTGGTTGAATAAAGAACACGCCATCGAACACTTCATGTTTGCGAAGAGTCAATGTCCTTATTGCGAAATGGATCTATTTAGCATGAAATCCCAACGCAGACAAGTATTTGCATACTTGGTCGCGGATGAGAGACACATAATCCGGTGAATTACGTGATTTGTGTAATTCAGTGGCTGCTGGTGGGCTCGTCGATGGATATAGGATGACCGAGGAGTCTCATGAGTTTAGTTGACACCGGGAGAATAAAGAAAATCTTGAACATTTTTGTCTTTCAGGTGTTTGGATTGTTTGTGATTGGATAGCCCTACATTGCCCTGGCTGTGGCAGTTCAGCCTACATGAGTTCCCTTCGTTACCGACCGGGTCTGCCACCAGCGCCAGCAGCGCAAACAACTCACACTAAAAACTGAGTAGCCGACAATTAGCCAACCTTACACCAGTATTATACTGATCGCATCCAGTTAATACCTCACACGCCCCACATTATCTTTTATTAACTCACTAATAATCACTTGAACTAGGCATTAAGCGTGCATAAATATAGTTTATTATGAATCTTGTGCAGTTACAATTACCCTTGTCAAGCAACTCTATCGCCATCTCGCGGCCTTTAGCCTCACTGCGAATCCATCAGACTCCTCACTTCCTTCGATAAGGAAATTTCATGAAATCTTCAGTCCCCCACGGTAAAAAAAAAAACACCGCACTCTGGTATGCAGCAAATGCAAATTGCAATTGCCGTCATTAAAATAAAACATGGCGTCGGTATTCCTCTTGCATTCCATATCCTCGAGCATACGTGTCGCAAATAGCAAATAGCGGATTATTACTGCAACGCGATAGTTCAGGCAACAATCAGTCAATCTGGTGAGTGCCGTTGTCAATGTGAAAGAGAGCAATTTTTTCCTCTTACTTTTTTCAACGGCAATCCAATGCAAGTCATTGCATTCGTAGGTGACACGGGGCTGCTTCTCAACACGTGAATCGAGTGTCTGTTCCATCAATCATCCCTTCTCTACCGCAACAGAAACCCGATAAAAACTTTAACATCGACATTTGTTTAATCGTTCGAGCAAGTCGCGAGATAAAATAATAAATAAGAATTTAGAGTTCTCAGTGGGGGTCACATGGCCCAGGATGTCGTGGACATTGACGTTTTCATCGCGTCAATATCACTGCCACATAGACAAAGAGACATAAACTGATGTGAAATTATTATTGCAAAAGATATGTCCAATATGAAGCTCAGTATGCAGGACAAGAAGGATTTGGATAAGTTTATGAAGTTTCTGGCACTGAAGGCGGCTCAGATCATTGTACAATCCAGATCAGGGGAGAAAGTTATGACGAAATGCAAGCCAGACTCGTCTGGAGCTGATTGGGTAAGGAAATTCAAATGAATTTAACTATTTCATTTGTTTCGAGTGGTAAATCTTAATATTTAAATAGTAAAAAAAATCATCCCACTTCCACCACCACCACCACCACCACTACAGATGAGAAGAGCACGAGAAGAGCATTTTTTACCACAATTTGTAACAGAATTCTCCAGAATATTTAGAACGATATTACAAGAATAAATAAGTAGAGGCAAGGAAAATGAGGAGATGTTTGCTAACCCACTGAACAATTAATGGAAAATTTTCCAACAAAATTATTGTAATGTTTCAGTTCAATTTGGCAGTTCCTGATCTGCCAGAAGTTCTGGCAGAAGCCAAAAGAGTTCTCTGTGGAGAGATCGTGAGTTCCTCAATTCCCCTCTGCATCGAAATCTCCCTGAGAACTGTTGAGGGTGATACAATGGTCTTAGAGACGTGGAGCCTTGGAGTCTTGCCTGAACAGAGTGATCCCACCATCAGGGTTACATACACCGTATACAATAGAATGGGAATTTTATTAAAGTCATTGGTGTCTGTTTCGAGGGTCACCCCAGCTTATAAATTAAGTAGACGTCAAGGACCGGACTCTTACGTTATTTGCTATAGAATTTATATGGGAGAACCTCAGCTACAGACATTAGGTGAATGCAATTTTGAATAGAGCTTCTACAAATACTTTCATATCTCGATATTCCACATTCAACGAAATTATAATTGATCTGATCGTGAGGTTAAATACCCCATTGTCGTAATTATGCAAAGATAAAATAACTGATTTATTAAGGGGGGATAAAATTTTAAGTACTTACTAGACAGGTGATATTAAATCGCTGGGATTAAAAGGTAATTAATGTTGTTTTTGTTTGCAGGAGATAATTATAAACACGTTAGAGTAGGCCAATTATGTACGCCGGTTGGTACAATCCATTTATCAGTTTCATACAGAACCAAAATGACCATGTCACCGACTCACACTAGCAGAGATTCTATTATGCTCAAGAGTGATCATTTTCATTCGGATTTGAGCCCTAGACATGCTAGATATCAACAGAGGTAAATAAAATGAACAATCAAATGGCCAACATTTTAGTTACTATTCTTAATAATTCAGTGAAAAAATTTGCTATACAAAGGCGTAAGCAACAAATAGGAGAAAATTGTTATTTATTACTAACATTGATTTGTTAATTGACTGATATCGAATACACGCGAAAAATTTCATTGGCAACATCATATTGTAAAAATAATATTGTAGGACTTTTTATAACATAGAGGAGCAAATTATGAAAAGAAAAACTGATGAAACTCAGTTGTCTAGGAAGGAAAAACATTCCGTGAATTTGATTTCTTATGATTTTTCAGTGAAGAAACATCAAAATCCTTGAGTGATACAATTAAAGTGGGAGCATTTGTCATCAATAAACAAGTAGTAGTGAACGAAGAGGATCTGGTGATTCCCGATGTACCATTCAGTTCTCTCCTAACACCTAGACAAACATCGCCACCACCAGGGCCACCAGCTGAGGCAGCAAATGTAGCAAGTGCCCCAACTAGTGCCACTACCACTTCGCCACCTATCTCAGCCCCTTCCGCCAGCAGCATCGGTCCAATAACCTCTGACTGTAACAATGGAAATGAGAAAACTGTCGTTGATAATGCAACGTCGAAATGCAACTCGAGGAATGGGTCCAGACGGAGCAGCTGCTCCATCACCAGTGCCAATGACGATTTCATTATGGTAGACTTGGTAATTACGTTATTACGCTCAGATATGCCACTTTAATTTGTTTGTATTTTTTAATGGCACTTTTTGAGCTAGTTCCACCTAATTCTCATTACACTTAATACATATGAAATTATTAAATGGAGACTGCAGTCCATGGACTAGTTTTTTGTAATAAATATTTGATAATATTGGCAAATTGGTGGAAGGTCATCCATGTATTTTGTATTTTGTATTTTGTACAGATGAGAATCTCGTAATCTACTTTAAATGCTCGATGACAAACGTTGGCAAAATTTGGTCCCACTCTCCTCTATCTCTCTGTTTTTATCATCTATGATGTTATTGATCGCTCTCTAATATGTAGGTCTGAAATTAAACCAGCTATTATTCTCTAGAAAACTCCATTCGCGGGTACAAACACAAACAGTGATTTGGGTGCCTTCTACAGGGAATGCCAGAGTGCTCCTCAGCTACAGGCATTCATGGAGGAGAGAACACTAGCTGAACAAGTTGGAGACTTGACGAAACAATTGGAGACGTTCGAAACGAATATGCACAAGTACGAGGATATCCTCACTTCGCTGTGTCAAACCGACAACAATAATCAGTGAGAGGATCAATTAGGAGCTATTATCACCTTGTCAGACTGAGCTTTTAATTCATTGCAACCGCGAAAATGAGAGAGTCTTAAGAATAATAGGAGATGAATTGGCACCTAATAATAATCCTCAATTTTAATATTTTGAAATTTAAACTCACAGAAACAAGCAGTTGCTTGTTTTTTCACATTTATTTCATACTGTTGAAGTCATTCAGTTAAACACCTCACTTGCATTCAGAAGTTTCTTTCCCATCAGCTGAAACTATCTCAATAAGTTTAAAATAAAACTCGCCATTTCATCTCCTGTCTCTTCAGAGAATTGTCAAGAATTTTGGTTTTTAATAGTCAAGAATAGAATAGAATGAGCTTTCCGCACAAATGTTTTGATAAACCAAACAAATTTGTTAGATTTCGCTATAAAAAAAACCAAAAAAATTGAAACAGTTGACCTTTAATTGGATATCGAGAAAATTTATTTATTACAAAGTTATTTTTTATATTTGTATTCGTTGGAAGAGGAAGTGTTCTGCTTATTGCCTTTGTAAAATTGAATTAATTGAAAATAAATTGATCGAAATGTACAAGTGAGGGATACAGTGCTTTTCTACGAATATATTATTATAATTTTCACTGTCATTGGATTAAATCAATTGCCTGTATATAATGTAAACTACGTTTGTTGTAATATTCATTATTGATTGTAATAGGAGGATTATTTTCTTTTTTAAATAATACTTATTAATTACCCAAAAATTGACTCTTTAATTACCATTTAAAAACTTGCCCCTTATTGAATTTTTAATTATTTTCGTCTAATAATTTTTTTTCTTAATTCTCATATAATTAATTTGATTGTTATTGGGGAGGGAGGGGGGGAGTGCTCCAGGACACCTTATGTTAAGAGTTGAATTAGTGGAAGTCTGCATTATCTAATACAACTCGGATACATTGTAAGACATTTTCTCCCTTAGTTTGATTTTTAGCAGAGACTTATAGGAGAAGAGTAATAGGTTGAGATGATTAAAGAAGTTAGGGACTTTTGTCAGATACTTGATGTTTTTATTGGAAAGAGAGATTTCGGACTGACAGGTAGATGTAGATACCTTCTTCTTTTTTTTTTTCTATTTTCTTAAAAGAATTATTTTTGTTTAATAGAAAATTCAGTTTCGCCTGTTGAACTGGTGGGTAGCTGGCTGAACAAGTTGGAGAACAGAGATGTTGCTGAACTCCAGCATCTTGAGCATCTCCTTGGTCTCGGGATCGACCTCAATGACGTCATGCTCAAGGGCAGACACTTCAGGTACATAGTTGTCCCTGCGCTCTCTCTCCTCTTCTTGGAGCTTGATGGAGATGCCACGTACTTGGCTGTGACGAAGACGCTTCATCAAGTGCGTAACAAACCTAATAAACAATGAATTTATAAAATTTTTCCAATTATAATAATATAATGGATAATAATTTCTAAAAGGTGGCCAATCAAACAATGAAACATCAATGAATTTATTAAATTCAGTATAAAGAAATACTCCAAAGCAATTAATAATTTGTAATTTGTCCATTAAATTTCAATAATTATTATCGTGGAGAAAAAAAAAATGTCATTGGACGGACTTACCCAGCAATTTTATTCTTGAGGGGTTTGCTAGGAATGATAGCAATTTCCTCGCATATTCTCTTGTTGGTATCAAAATCGAGAGTTAATCGAGTATAGTACTTCTCGATAATAACTCTGGCGGCTTTCTTGATCGTCTTGGTTCTGACACGACCCTAAAAAATGACAAAAATCCATTGAAGTAACCGGAAAGCACACTTAATTAGTTAAACAAATCTGGCAGCACAAATGCCCACGTTGCGTTTTAAATGATTTCGAGATCGAGATTAAAAAAAAAAAGACTCTAGGGTTTAACCCCAAAATTTCGACAACACATAATTATACACGTCAATATTAAGCGCAGGTTATCTTGCAAAAAATCGAACACAATCCCTCAATATATATATCAAAATGTTATTGGGTTCTTTCCGAATTGATCTCAAATCATAATTAAACAATTTCCGAAGGGATTCCACTGTAAAAAACCGATTATTATTGAGAAATGTGAAATTCTAGTACACACCATGTTTGCTGGTGTACCGGAAAAGGCACGTACGAAATTGGAAGAGGACCAGTACCGCTTCCACGCTATAGTGCTTGTTTTTAGAACTAATGAACGCCCTCTGGAAGGGGAATCTACATTATCTACTTTGTGCGGAGATAATTATTTACGTCTGGATGAGATGTCGCTGCCTTGATATTTATCGTAATTTTTAATCCTGAAAGAACGTTTTACTGTCGAATTTCGAATTAACATTAGCATTTTACCTTTATTTTTTATAAATCAATCAGGTGAGTTTGCTTTTTGCGTTTGCTTATGAACAATAGACAACACTAGACGAAAAATGCTAAGCCATTTTTGTGGAATTTTGGTATTTTTCATCTTTTCTGTAATTTGTATGTTTGTAATTCTTTGGATTATTTTAGATTATTTTAGATTAATTTAGATGATTTTGGATTATACAAAGTCCTGAAAAAGCCTGAAATCTGCAAATTTTTGAATTAAATAGAAAAAAAAAATTCTCTCCCCCCGCCCTTGGAAAAAGAGACTCCTCTCACGTATCGCGCATGCGCAGTCTGGGCGCATGCGTCCTCCATTCGTCACTGAGCACTCGACGCGAGCCCTCGATTTCTCCACAATCCGCCAAAACACACAATTTAATCCTCCCAGCCTTCTAAAAAACCGCCCCAAAACTAATCTTTAATCACTGAAAAACCCGTGAAACGCGTCCAACCAATCCGCCTCGTCCCCCTCCAGTCGTCGTCGATTAAAAAGATAATGGAGTTGATGATTCCCTGAGCACCGGCGACGACAGACAAATCGGGCTATGCCAGCCAAGTGGGGAAACATCGAGAGGGCGTCAGTGCAGAGACGCCGCTGGGACGTCGGGGGACGGCGGCTGAGTCTCGGTAGTGTGATAGAAGGGGAGGGGGGAGTGCCGAGTAAAAGAGGTTTGTTTATCGTCGATGGTGAACGAGCCAGTCGGTGCGGTGCTCTCGTCCGTGCACGATCGGACAGGCGCACGCTCTCGTTCCTCAATTATTCGGCAGAAAACAAAACAACAACAATAACAACAACAATACCCAGACTGCTTCAGAGTGTGCTAGTCGAGTCAAAACACTATGGCAGTTAAAGAGCGTGTCGTCAAATATCTCGTGCAGTTGAATTAGCATTTCTGCTAAGTTGAACATTTTTAAAATCCAAGTGACTATTTCAATTTCAATGGTTAGGATTAATGGTTAGGCGGTGAATACTGACTGCCTAATGCCGAGTGCCGAGTGCCGAATGTAGTTTGTCATTTGTGGAAAATTGCCGGTATTAACCTCAATTCGAGGATCAGATGACTTTTGTGTTTGTGATGATAATGTCGGTGATGGTAACGTGACAATAGTGGATTATTAAAGCCGGAGATCAGTTAGCACAACGGGAGATTGTTTTTTTATGGACTCTCAACGAGGAAAATTAACGACGTGTCGTGTTTGTCGGTAAGTAGATGTAATTAGTGGGATAGTAAATGCATGGGAAATGTTATTGAGGGTAATTGGGGGGGAGGGGGTTGGGTGGTGAGGGTTACCAGAGAGGTTATGTGATTTTCCCGGGGGAATTTTGTTTTTCCTCCTAGATCCATGGTTTTTGCCGTTTTTTCTGCCCGGTCGAGACCCGAGTGAGGGTTTTTAATGAGCTGAAGAGGGGGATATGGATGGCATTTATTTACTAGGGTTAGGAGCACATGATGGACGTATGGTTGACGGAACAGTTGGGTCACTGCACGACGAGACTGGCCTCGACTTGAATCGTTCTCTTTACGTGTTAATATCCTTTCTAGTTGGTGTGGTGTGGTGTGGTTTAGCGTGGTGTCTACGCAACTATGTCACTCGAGTTTTTCTTTTCGATGCAGCTGATGTTGCAGAGATAATGCTACGGGATTACCCCGGATGCGTTGCATCATATGAATGTCGTGACGTAATAATTCCTCATTTCGGGCCATTTTGTAGGATTTTTAAAAAATCTTATTTCAGATTTTTAAATTATACCAATTTTGTTGAGACCATTCTCTTCAGTTGCATTTATTTAAAGGTATAAACTAGATAAACTGATAATTTCCACGGGCTTCTGTCACAATTCAAAGTGTTGAAAAATATTATAGCAACAGGAGCAAACTTCTTAGTGCGTTGATTAACGATTTGATTTTCTCAAATAATATCCATGATTGCTTGGTGGGGTTATTGGTTCATCAATCTCAGGAAAAAGATGGTGATTTTTTGGTTTAACCTCTTGGGTATCAAATGGCATACACGAGTTAATAATGAATGAATAATAAATAATACACTGGGATTACCCTGAACGCGTTGCATCATATATTGGGACTTTGTTTTGCTTTGTTTTGAAGGATTTTTCTTTCTGGTTTGAAGAGGGGAATGCCGAGTCCGGGGAGATGGGTATTGCGGAATTCTTGTTGTGAATACATTTGATTGAGGTATGAGATCGTGGTAGGATAATAAATCAATGGATTGGCGAGGAGCTGGAAATTCCGGAATCAAAACAGTGGTTGGGAGGGGGATTCGTGTTATTTGATATTGTAGAAACTTGATGGAGAGGAAACTTGAGTTTCTATGGGAATCCCTCGAGTTTCGGACGAGAGTATGAACGGTTGTTGATGGTTTTTCGAGTAATAGTGCAAATGTTTCGAGAGAATATATTATAGGAGTTTCAATTATTTATTCATTTTTTTATTTTTTTATTCTTTCAATTTTAGGCATTCCCTAGTTTTTGGGTATCATTCTGCAAGGGTAAAAGGGAATTCTGCGTTGTAGATCGCTTTCATAATTATTCAAAAATCTTTACTTTTATCGAAAAATAATGCTTCACCTAATTTTCTCCGATTTTTTAATTGCCTTCCGTCGTGACAATTGCAACACGTGTCGAGTCGATGCAACATTGTTTAGTCCTTCCGTTCCTCGATACTATGGAGGGAGGGGTTATATTTCTGAGTCGAGAGATTCAAGAATTACCTGATGTAAATTTAAACGATTGAAACATAAACGCTGCTGAATTGATTGCCCAGGAGAGGTTAAACCGGAGAATAAACAGATACAAATAACCAACTAGACGCGAATCTTGGTCGCTTTCGCGCATTCGACCTCGTCTCGCCCATTCCCCGTCGTTCTCTCTCGCGCGCTCTCTCTTCGTTGGCCTCACTTCACTCGTTCGTTTATCGTCCATCCCTTTTAACTCACTCGCGTCTCGATATGGTTGTCTCACTCTTCTCATCGTCTCTCTTTTATACACATCAGCTGACAGTCATGATACCCTCGACGACTTTCACCTTCTCCTCCTTTGGAGCCTACTGTGAATTAAAGAAGAGCAGAATATTCTTTTTTTTTCCTCGCCTCGTGGTAGTATCAAATGCGGATGTGACGCGCTGATTGTCGTGTTCTATAAATAATTTTATTATTCGCGGTGGACAGATGTGGAGGAACAAAGATTAATTGCTCGTGGAATTTTTTTACCACTAATTTTCTAGCGTTTTTTTTTTAAATCATTCATTGATTCAATGGAATTCACTTGATTTTTGTTTTGCGGTCAAATCGATTTATCATCAGGAAATGTTGTTTACGGAACGTAAGTAGCTCTTGATTGAAAAAAAAATTTCAAAAATGAATTTACAATAGGAACACTTTCCATCATTAAATTATGACAAGTCAGGAAAGAGAATGGAAATTTACTTATTTCGTTTCAGTAGGAGATTAATGTACCAATGTATTTATTATTAGTTGACAGAATTTCTTACGTATTCATTAATTAACGGCAATGGTTTATTTTCCATTATGAGCAAAAAAACCAGGCAGAATTCATTAGCCATCATCGACAGTCTGTCAGCCATTTAACTTGTGCGTCATCCACAAGGAACAAGACAGCTTCAAGGTTTTTCTTCAGTTCTCCTTCGAGAATTGACGTTCATCTAATAGTAACTGCTGCTGTGTTTTCTTTCTCTTGCATTTTATTTCATCATCAATTCTCTTATTTCTCTGAATTATTTTATTTTTCCCTTCAACTCGGGGTTTTTCGCTCATTTTACGCCAACTCTTGTTGAGGTGAAATGGCATTTCTAGGACATGGGAAATGAAAAATATATGTGAGAGAATAGAAGCAATTGTGGAAAAATTCTCTTTCATTTTTCCCTGGTTTCTTTAATTAAACCATTTCCGTCATTATTGTTTTTTCCCCTCCATTTTTCTAATTAATATGCCACTATTGGTGGGTAATTGATGTTACGTCAGACAGTTTTTTAAATTCTTGGCTCAAGTGGCGATGAAGAAATTCAAAGGAAACGAGGAATAAACCAAATACTAGGAAGTGTTATGGCTAAATTATTTCTTAGAAATCGATAAAATTACTTTAGAACGAGACAACGTGGCTCTTTCAAGTACAATTATGAAAGTTTCAATGCAATTGTGACCATTCTAGTGCTATTTTGTTTGTTGAAGGCTAAATCCAATCCGGGAAACAACGGAACTGGGAGAATAAAAACATTACGCGAGTGGGGGGGATACGGGAAAAAGTGAACGAGGCAAATGTCTGGGTGGCACAAAAGCTCAAGGTTCACTCACTTACTCCACGAATTATTTCTCTATTGTTTTCAACCTCTACTCGATATTTTGTGGTTTCGCTGGATTTATGGAGGTGACAATTGAATGTGCCGTTATTTGATACTTGATATTTCTGAATGAACAATACCGTTGGGCTTGAGTTATTTCCTTTTTCGAGGGAATTGGTGAAATTTTCAGACAAGGTTTGGCCTCCGTTTTGTTTTGACTTCGTGAGATTTAAGGGAATTGTTGGGATTCCATAGTTTTGGGAAGTTTTTTCAGGGGAAGTTTTGTTTGTCAAGGAGGGGTCAAGGAGAAGGGTGGTGTTAATGCATAGAGAAAGGGACTTTGGATGGCTTCAAAAATTACTCCTCTCCATGCAGTGGAATTTTCCACATGGGTTTTTCGGCAAAAAAAAAAATGAATCCATTCAATTCAATAAATCATCACCAAGGTACAAGCGTATATAAACTCATCGCGTTCGGAATCGGATGGGAGTGGGGTGGTCCGAGGAGTGAAGAATCGAGAGCGAATCGTGTTGGTATTGGTATCGTAGTCGGACTGCAGCCTACCGCTTCCATACATTCACGTACGTGCAAGGGTTATGCTTTT
>JAPYZN010001213.1:0-26467 GCA_030522865.1 Psyttalia lounsburyi
ATGGTATATCTTTTTTAATGAGTTATACCTTCTCGTGTGAATTCTATAAACAACAATCTCGCCCTCATCGGTAAATTCTCTCGCATCTATTTTTCTTTCTATTGAATGTAATTTTAGAAATACAGTTAAGGGGAGATTATAATTATTTTCCCCTCGATGTTCATAATTAAATTTTGATGCTAATGAATTTCGATATGTTCGTTCCTTTCTACGCATAGAATTTCTATTTCCAACCAATCACATTACACATATTTCCTGGATGAATATCGGACTTAGACAAATGTTATCCAGTCTTAATTCGTCAAAATCTTAACAACAACTCTACAATACCTGACTTTATTACCGATACATAATATGTAATTATATCCAGAGAACACGACGTCGGTACGACGTCAACTCGGCCCAAGAGTTCGTGAGTTCTTTAAATTGTTTTCCAAAAAACTAGAAAAAATGCAGTAAAAATGAATTTCCATTTACTCATTTTTCATGAGTAGAAATCCAAAAAATTTAATTTCAATTTCATTATATCATTAAAAATCCCTGCCTCAACGACCCATAGGGATTGATCTGATCGGATAATTTTAATATCAATTGGAGAATTATTTTCAGCTGATCTTAATCTGAGGAGTCAACAAAAAATCAGCTGAAATTTTCCCAAGGATTTTGGGTACCACAACCACCGGCTGTCAGACATTGTTTTTTATTCTGATCTCCACAGAAAAATTATTAACAAAGCTCATGCCAGCTGGATTGTAGGAACCTGCAAACTATTTTTTTTTTTACCGTAGAGTCGGAGTAATTCAGCCCAGCGGTAAGTGAGTTACCGATTGTGAGAAAAGTAGAGGACGTGATCACCTAGTGCCGTTCTCGAGAGTCCTCGCGATGGATACTGTGACGACGGGGCTCCTGACCACTCGGGGTAACCGGACGACGTTTTGAACGTTTAAATTTAGCGATATCCTCCCCAAAAACGTCCCCAGTTCGTAATGCAGAAATAAGATCATCAAATTCGCCCTTATTATCTCCCGTACCGTTGGCATTGACTTCATTCTTCTTGTTCAAAGAAATACTATTGAGAATGCCCTCGCGTGAATTTTTTCTCTCCATCGTTCGCTTCTTCAACTGAAATTACCAAGATTAATTATCTACTGTAAAGACAAACAAATTCAATGCACTTGAGTAATTAATTTTACCTCTTGTTCTTGTTTCACTCTTCGCTCTTCCTCCTCCACTTTCTTCCTCATATTTTCAACGTCCGATCTCGCTTCTACGAGTGCCTGCAGGAAATTCTCAAAAATTCCGAAGAATTCGTCCGGCTGAATACCCGCGGAATCTTCTCCGAAGAGTCTCACTGCCCGGTCGAATCTTGTCTTCATGTCCTGGAACAAATCCTCAGCTTCTGCCAGTCTGCATGTCGCTTGCGCTTGGAAGTCTCTCATTGCCGGTAAGAACATATCGCCCTGCAGTACTTGCACTTGTCCTCGATGAAATTCTAATTAAATAAATAAATAACATCAAGATAAAAATTCTACAAAAAAACCTTCAAATTGGGTTGATCAGAAACAAATTTCAATTTCTCAAAAACGGCTGGACCGATTCAGCTGAACTTACGCCGAGAGTCGACAAAATTTCCTATTTTTCCGAATCACTTTAGTCAAGAATTTGTTTATTTTTTTAAAACGTTAAAAATTATGTTGACCAAGAGACAGCTCGCAGCGACAGACCTGCTGCTGAATTTGATTATTTTATTCCAGAGCATTCCACGTCATTTTCAAACAAATAGATTCGAAAAATTGAACGATTTCAAAACTTCCATTGGAAACCAAAAAACAAAACAATTAGTCCATTAGTGTAAAACAATTTTCTGCGTGCCCTCAATCATGCCTCCAGTGAAAGTGCACATCTGAGTTTTTTTTCATTACCAATTTCTCGCTGAACATCTTGCAGGCCGTTCTTCAAGTTCGCCACTTCCTTCTGGAGATCTGCCATGCTGACTCTAGCCGCTGTTCTAACATGTGGCATGTCCTCCTCAATATCCAACACCTCCCGGAATCGAGCCTCCAACATCTGCACGAGGTAATGCAACAATGTTGTACCTTTGGAGCACGAGGATTTTGTATCGACGAGGCGATTCAACGAGGCCAAACGAAAGCCACACGCATTGCCCCGGGCGTTTCCACGATTGACGTAATTTCCGAGTGCAAGAACCAGTTCGAGTAACTTCCTCAGTCGCCGAGATCTCGCAACCTGCCTACTTGCTTCGAGTACAGCTCTCATCCTCGGTGTTAATTCCGCAATACTTGCGGCGAATTTTTTCTTGTAATGCAGCGACCTGAGACGTTGCTCGTAATGCGGCACTCTGAAATTGCGGAAAACAAGAGTGTCACTTGTGATGATCAACGTGCATGACATATTGCATTGAAGGCCTGGGTGTTACGTAATTAAATTTTTTTCATCTAAAAAATTCTGGATTTTCTGTTCGATTGGCGGAGTTCATAAAAAATTCGTTTCGATTTTTACTTCAGCATCCACTAATTAATTTCTATGATAGTCGCGGAAAATCTAGAGTAGTCTTTTGAACAAATTGATAAATTACTTTCGCCGAGTTTTAATTTTTTTTGCAAATGGTATTGGTCCAATTGGAAATATTCAAAGAGGGGAATTCTCGCTTCCTCCTTCCTTCGCTCAAAATCAATGGTTTTGTCTAGTTTTAATATATAATAACAATTTTTGGGCCGATCTAGGGTACAGAAAATCGGATAAAAAATTTACTGATTTAAAAAAGGAGAAATTAATTAAATACTTCAATTGCATACTTTGAAATTTGATAGAGAAAACAATCAGCTCTGCTCTGGAGATCCTTATGATTCATATCAAGCAACGCAGCTTCCTCGGACGACGGTATATATTTCAACAGCTGTTCCACCATATCAATATGAAGAATATTCTGCTGGTCCATTGATAGAATAGTCCGTGTGATTTCATTATCCGACATTTTCAATTTTGACAGTAAAATTGTGCAATTTTGTGCCCGCCGCGAGTCAATAACCGCCATATTTCTTTTATTCTTTCCCAAATTACGAAGATCCTCGATAGATCCCTCAGTGGAGACTCCATTCTTCTGGTAAGCGCAAAATATTTTATCAATTGATTCCAAATCCATGACATTATAAAGCTTAGAGTCATCCAATTCCGACCAGATAGTGCCTTGTAATTTTTGTTCAGGAATTTTAGACCAGTTGAATGATTTAAGGGGATTACTGGGTTGTGGTACATTCTTTATGATCTCAACTTTCATCGGCGGCGGTGCTGCTGGCATCAAAAGTGGTGGTGGAGGTGGTGCAAGTGGTGGAGGTGGTGGTGGTGGTGGTGTTGGTTTCGCCTCAACTCTCTCCACCACTTCATCGTCGACAATTTTAATTGTCGCCTTGGCATCATCTGGCAGACTACCAGACGCCACCAACTGCTCCAGCCTCTTCCTCTCCAATTTTTCATTATTTATCTGCCGCGAGAGGGTTTCAATGTTGTCCTGGAGCTCCGAAATTCTTTGTTTCGTCTCAATATGCATTGACGTCTCTTTCTCCAATCGCTCCTTGATTCTCGCCAGACTCGCCTCCATGTCTTCCTTCTCCTGGGTTCTCAAATCCAATTCCTGCTCTTTCTTCGCCAACTTCGTTGACATATCGGTATTCTCTCGTTCTAGTTCATCGGCTCGTTTTCTTGCCGCAACGAGTTCTTCTTCTTTAGCCAACAAATGCACTATTTCTTTGACATTGATGTCGATAGGGGCAACGTCCGGATTTTTTGTCGCACCCGGTTCATTACTCTCTGATTGCAATACAATTTGCTGAACAATACGATCAAAGAGCAGCCAATGCTGGGGATGTGAGCCATAATCGAGTGGCAGTAACAAACAGTGCTCGAGTAAACTAAGAAAATGAGTGTAAGCCGCCGTGTGGCTGAGCTTTCTCCTCAACAAATCAAACATTGCCGTTGCACTCTTAGTGTCCACGTGCTCTTTCTCAAACTTCCTCGCCAATTCCTTTTCATCCTCGTTCCTCACCATCTCAAAGAAATCTAAATGTCTGTCCAACGTCTCATTTTCATATTTCCGAAGCTTCTCGATTATCGGTTGGATCCCGAGCATCAGAAGTTCGTATCTCAGGTGGAGTCTAAATTCCAGGGTCACTTGACCTGGCCCATAATTCAGAACTGCATTTATGAACGACATTATTGCAGTTTTTAGGGACAAATTGTCCTTGTAAATCCCAAAATTCTTGTCTAAATCGTTGATTATACTCTGGAATCGCGCTCTCTCTGAATGATACTGCTGAAAATGTAACATCGCTTCGAGGACTTTACGATGACCACCCGGCACCAGACAGACAGCTCCTAAAATCTCTAATACCGATATTTTTGCTTTGATGTTTTCAGTCGCCAGCGACTGAGAAATTGTGTTTATCGCTGTCAGGTGGGCCAGTACGTGGGCTCGTCCATTCTGAAATTATTCAATGACCCTATTGTAAATCCGTAAAGAGTATTGAGCATCGCTGAGGCCATGATATTCATGCAGACTGAACTTTCAATTACCGAATTGTTCATGAGAGCCTTCAAACATCCTATGACACTCGTGTGCAGATTGTTGTGGGTAGCTTCCACGTCAATCGTGCCCAGGACCTGAAGAAGAGCGTTCAGGCCGTCTAGTTCAATGAACCTCAGGACGAAACTGTGCGGTTGTGTCCTCAGCGCAGTCTTCAGAGCCTCCACTTGACGCATTTGGTTCGCTAGCTCCTCCGTATCTTCCGAAAAGGGCGTCTGTAAATACGAACACGGGTGAGGATTAATTTATATTATAGATATTACATTTTATAATAAAATTCCCAATAATATAATATAATATAATAATACACAATTATATAATTTAATAATATATAATAGGTGACAGAAAATATTTAATCCTCTGCAAAAAAATCCTGACTGAAAAAAGTCCTAAACAATTTATTTCTCTACCGATCGATCTTCAGCAAAAAAATTATAATTATCGAAGAATAAATTGAAGAGAATTTCCGCATGGGTTTTTCGATAGATATTCGAAGCAAATTCCTGTTACATTCAGTTGTAGATCGATAAATATATAAATAAGTATTACAGTGAAGTGGAAATTGCCACGAGTTTCGCATTGCCCTGAGTCATAATATCATTCTGATTTATTTGTTCATGTCAATGTTGTGTTTTTCTTGTTTCTATAAACATTATAGATTTTTACACAGACATTGTAACGTAATAAACAGAACTTGTTTGAGCCTGCAATTTTCCATTATCCGATTATTTATTTACATTTCTCTCTCATTTACTGTATTTATTTTCAGTTTTTGGAGTTGATAAAATTGAATTCGCGATTTTTGTAATGCGAAGGAATTGTTTAGGATTGCTTTGACCAGGATCAATTTGTCTAGGATAAATGTTTCAGAATTAGAAGTGAGGAGACTTACACTGGCTATCACTCGCACTCGATTGATGTAATCCTCAGGATCTCCACTGAGATCCGTCGTCCGTAGCCCCCCATTGTCCAAACTGTCGTTTCCCTTTCGTGAGCAATAAATTTGCCATTTCTTATTGGCTGGAAGTGCCAAAACGGCTTGACGATTCGCCTGGGTAAGATCGAGCTCATCAACGAGCTCCAGAAACATTTTATTCAATTCCTCTTCAGCTGGCATCGGTAGAGTTGGTGTCATCGCCTGAAGCGTGAGTGTGCCCGTCTGCTCCACCACGCAGTAAGTAATCTCCGGCGGTTCGTCATCCTTTCAGGTAAAATAAAGAATACAAAATGCTCAATTAATTGCTCAGAACCGGTTACAAGTGCTTGTGTGAAAATATAATAAAAAATTTATGATCAATCATTTTGATAGGGCAGCGCAAGCCAGCGATTTGCTGTCTGCGGGGGATCATCGCTAACTACGACGGGAATTGTCATCGCAAGAATTTTGTGAGGAAGATAAGTCGACATCGGCTCGGGCTGCCTTTTGCCATTGCCGGCATCACCAAAGGTCAGGCCACCGACTCTCCTCTCTCGGCCGCTGAGATTCCTCAAGTACTTTCACACGTGACTAGGAAATTGCCCTTTCAGAAGATTGGTACATATATTGTTCACCGACCGATTGCATGCAAACACTTGTCTCTGGCAGTCTTTCGTTCAATCATAGGAAAGAGCTCTTAGTCTTAGACAAAATTTATTCACTGATTTTGATCTATTGACTCCAGAATTTTACTCCGTTGCACGTCCCAAAAAATTACATAGAAAATTCTAGAAAATTCCATTCCGCCAGACAATTGTATTGGATTTAACGTTAAATTTCTGTAAAAAATATTTTATTGAAAAAATTAATAGAATCCTTTCGAGCAACTTAATCTAGGCAGATATTTTCTACAGAATTTCTTCGGCTCAAGTTTGATAGATTTTTCGTTTGAGTTTGTCAATTACAGAAAGTGAAAAATGAAAAGACAACAATTTTCCAAATATTTAAGTAAGTTTAGTAATAAATCGTAATATTTTAACTGAGCGTAGGGACTAACTTTTTTGGCTCAGCGAAATTCCGTTATTTCTTGGTTTGCTAACTAACTGGATGGCCAGGGACTATCCTCTTGATCTTGGGGAGAACACATATTAAAACCAACGACAATAAGAATGAAAATTTATCGCGGGTTTTTGAGAGAAACTCCTGGGAGCAGTCTCCTCCTGGCTTCTCCTGCATCAGAGAGATAATAAAAAATGGAAAATATTCCGACTTGGGGATCTTAGATTTTTGGAACGACCCCTGACAGAATTGATAATATAAATAGAGTCCCATCGCTGACGTAAAAGAGAGACTAAGAGGACTAAGATAATGGGAATGTCTCTAACTCCCAAGGGACCAAGGTCAACTGGCTGCAGGTGAAGATGTTTTTCTTACAGAAACAAGTATTCCCTTGTTAATCGTATCGCTTGGCGCGACAGGTCTAGAACATGTCAAAGACTCTTGGATATCACTCCAGGTGAATCATCTGGAATTGCGAAGAAATTTCGCTTCTTCATTTGGATTTTTTTTTACGGGGACAAAAAATTCTACTGCAATTGTGTGAAATCGCACATTATTCGGGAACAAGGTGACTTTTTGGTATTTCTATTTGCAATCAATGTAAAAAAATCTGACGCAACAGATTTTTTGGTCAGAAGAATTGCGACGTAACGCAGAATTTTTTTTTAATCCGAAGAATTTTACTGAATTGTTACGAATTTTTTACCAAAGCAAATTTCCGAAATCCCGATTAAACATCAATTCCGCAATGTTTTTATTCTCAATTATTTTTCCTTCCAGCGTAAGAAGAAAATTTCTTCAAAAGAATTATTTGGAAAATTCGAAAACGACTTCTTCCCAAAATTAAGAGACTGACTCTCCGATAATTTATAATAAAAATCCTACTTTTTACTCGAATTATGTGTTTTACATTCCAGAACGTGACTTTTACACTAATTACCCAGGTATATTATTATTATTATTAAATTATTGTGTCCATGTAGTAAAAATTAAGTCGGTTATAGCGAATAAAATCCGACGATCGTTTGATAGAATAGGCCACTTCGTCGGGATGTAGATTGTACTTGACATATTCGATTTAATGTCTGCACTCTCTTCACGAATAACAATTTATTATTTCAACTATCAAAAAAACAAGTAACGTTAGGTAACCCATGACAGAATCACTCGATTCTGGCTTCACAGAAGCAGCAGTTCGATCAGAATCTTCCTCAGAATTCACCAAGTCATGGCATGACAATTCGAAGAGAAGAATGAGAGGTTGATAGGAGCAGCAATAAATTGTGAGAGCGGACATTTCTCGGAGGGCAAATCTTCAGACGCGCTATTTCCCTCACTAATACCCATGAAGTATACAAATTCCGGTGCACAGAAATCGTTACAGGTCTATATTGTCGGAATGTCGAGTAACCTGTTGAACATATGTTGTTTGCCCGATCATTTCATCATTGACTGCGAAGGTTTGCAATAATTTTGCCCATTCCTGTACGTCAGAAAGGCCGCAGCCTGTGTATAAAATTAATTACTCCGATGAGACGTGCGAAAAAATTGAATATAAAATTTTATCAAAATTTTTGGCGAATCTGTTGGAGTCTTGCTGAATTTTTTTATTAACTTTTGGCAATTTCTATTGGATATTTCGCGAAAAATTATTCGAGGGTCAGTTCGATTGGAGTCACCCACTCCTTCTTTAGATAACGGGGAACCGGAATATTTTTTGATATTTCTTCAATCGGCTCTAATCGACCGTATTATTATTTGTTTTTTATAAATTTAGGTTTTATCAGGTTCTTCGGCACCGCAGGGCTTTCGTAGAGGATTCTCAGTGTCCCGCTAGACAACAGATTAAATGAACATAAACCCCTGTAAACACGCCATTTTACCGCACTGACAGTTAGATGTAATGCGGTGTCATGTAATGGCGCGACCGCTAGTTTTCTTAATTGAGTTTTTGTTCGATCAAGGTTTATATGACGCAAGATCAAATCCATCTAGTTCGCAAGAGATATTTTGTAATGTTTTTATCGTAATCCCATCGAGAGACACAAATTTTATCGGATAATCGAGTGTTCATACTCGAGCTGCTGAGCACGTGACGATCTCACGGAAATCATTGATTTTTTTATGATAATTCAAATCTGTTTATATTAACTCACGAATATTTCAATTAATTTGACTTTCTATGCATTATTAACTCCGCCTGACGTTCTCGATAAATTAAATTTGTGGTAAAATTGGATTGTTCTACATTTGTTTAGAAAAACTTGAAGGCTTAAAATGCAGGAAAAAAATTATTCTAATCTGATTTTTTTAAGAAATTCTATTGAAATTTTATAAGAATTTTATTGGAGGTCTATTAGAAAATTATATTTGTTTATTAAACAATTTCTGCAGATAATTATGTAACTTCGCTGCGGCAGTTTATTGAGAGGTGTTTAATAAAATAGGATTTAGAGAATTCGACTTTAATTCATAAACACAAATTTATTAAATTTGTAAATAATTAAAGTCGTAATTGGTCGTGAGTATTATCCCGAAGGATCAAAACCGGATTTTTCCATTCATCCTCACATATAATCTAAAAAATCCGGCGATAGCGATCACTCAAAAGGTACTTTTACTCTTAATTTGCAGAAGAAATGGAGTTCATTCCATGCGGAATAAAGAATTCCCATTTTTTCCACAATTAATTCAATTCATAATGAAAACGAAATGGTGAGTGAGAATGGTAACTGCTGTGCGTGCTTCTATAGCACCTCGCGCTGATTGTACGCATCAAACACGCGATATAAATTGACTCTTATTTTCTAAAACCGACTCCTTCATTTCTCCAATCTCGTCTGAGTTACCTGGAGACAACCGCAAAATGATTTCTTCACTCTTGACGGCATTGTTTGACAGTGTACGACAAAGTCCTTCACAGGTTGTGGAGTTTTCCGGGGACAGCTCGGAAGTCTCTGGAAAAATAAAAAGAAACGAGAAAATTAATGACTCTGAGAGAATATCGCCGTTAGTTCTTTCTCATTTAATCGCTACTGGGGGGAACGGAAGGAATACCATTTTCAATCGAGTCAGCGATTCCATAAATGATGTAGCCATTTTATGACTTTTATATAACTGAGATGAGAATTGTCGTTGGCTCGCGCGATCATTCCATAAAATTATTTAGAAATTTCCCGGTTTTTTCCACTCATTTCTACCGACTCAACGACCACTCGGCGACTGCTCCCGGCGTATATCACGAGCGCAAGACCACAATAGATCTCGAATTATTCTCTTATCTTCTCCGACATATTCTCATGGAGGTGCTATTATCATATGCAAAAATATTCAACAAAGTTATCTGGTTCTTATGTGTTATCATATTTAATTTTCTTATCTAACTTCTGTAGTCAGGTTGTGCAAATACAGAAAATGTAGATCAAATAACATAACAAATTTCGGTTTTCCACTGATTTTTAATGAAAAAATTGGAGAATTACATTTTCAAAACACACAGACACACAGAACATAAAGAACTCATTATTATTTATTATTATTATTTTTTTCTATTGTTTAAAGGGCTCAAATCTACATGATTTATTTACACTATGGATACAGCTTTAGTCTATATGTTCACATATGTTGCAGTTCTGGTTCTAGATATTTTGTTCACACGGAGAGAAAAATTCAATAAAAATTACGTGTCAGTTTCCGGCCTGTCGTTATGGGGTTTTTTACTCGCGTGGAGTTTGGTAAGCCGAGCCGTAGGCGAGGCGGCCAACCACGCGAGTCGAAAAACCCCATAATGACAGCCAGAAACGATATTTTTCCGCAGCGATTTTTACTTTTTCGAATTCGGGCAAGGCCCATACCAATCCCCGAACGAGAAAAAGTGAAGAGCCGTACGGAATATTGTTTTGACTCGCAGATTACGGAACTGACACGTAATTTTTATTGAATTTTTCTCTCCGTGCAGTGTTGACAATAAATTTGTGTATAATTTGGAGGACTCTCGGATTTGTTGATTTTAACAATGGAGTGATCGAATTTGCGATCGGAATTTTAAGTCGCTTCAATTCTCTTATTAGTTTTAACCTCTCTTTGCTTCAGTTGGGGCAAAACCACAGGATGTGGTCTATATCTTGCGTTTCATGTCCGCATGGGCAGCTCGGATCCTCAATTAAACTCACTAGTTAAAAATTTTTTCCTAAAATACTCGAATTGATATCCACAGGGAGCACTGGCTCCTCGAGTGATGACTCCGGATCATTTTCTCTCAATTCAGTCTCAATTTTCGTCGCGTTCGATTGTCCCGTTGTTTATGTGCTTGAAGGCAAGGCGAGGGAGACAGAGTATTACACATTACGTGAAAATCCACTGTTACACTCAGCGGCAAAGATATTCCGCCCGGAAATAATCCACCTCTGATTCCACTGCGCGGAGAAGTGGTCAAGTGGAAGACTCAGATTTACTGCTTTCGTCACACCGCGTGAAGTCTTGTAATTCGCCGCGTGAAGTACACGTGACGTGTAATGAATAATACTGTTCGATTCTGCCCAGAGAGAGATTTTTCGACTTGCGGGAGATGGGGAAAATTACGCGCGGGGGAAATGAATTTTGAAGTGGCCTGAAAATAATGAGAAAATTGCGCTGTTGTAAGATAGGATATTCATTTTACTAACAATATTATTTTCCACCTCAGCTACCAAGGATTATGTGCAATGTTTACACATTACACTGAGAAAAAAAATTTCCTGTTGCCAAATTAATTTACTCGGGAGGAGGAAATTTTTGTCTCGACTTACGATCTATTGGCAGGGAGACACTTCGAGCCAAATAAATTTTATATAAATTTTCCCAGAGACGAATTTCACGTCCATATAATTAATTAATTAATTGATTAATTAATTAATTAATTAACATTTAATAAGAATTCAAAAAAAATTGCTGAGCTTTTCCCCTAATTTTTTAAAATTTTCTTTCCATGTAATTTTTCAGTCTTCGGGTTATCCGAATGACACAAAATTTGTCAAATATATGAGAAATATAATATATAAATATGTCAAATATACAAACGACTTTCAGGTGTCAAGAGCTTTCCCCAATCCCTCGTCAAAAAAATAAAAATAATAATAATTTCAGGTTCTTAGGAAGCATGGCAAATTGTGTTGCAGAGGCAGAATACAATAATTAAGATTTGTAACATATAATTATCATCGGAGATCATTAAGAGACGAAATCTAATTTGTCTTGTTTTCCTAGAACGGAAAACAGCCTGTCGGGGTCTTTGCACGGAACTAACGCAAGATTCGCGTGACGAAATTTCCACTTGAGACAATTGACTTTCACCTTGACTGCATGACACTTCGCACATTGCGGTGAGTTATTGTTCGTAATGTTTCTTGTCTTCTGGTAATCATTGAGAAGAAATAAATTGATGGTGTGCGGATGTGGCTCCGCCTCATGAGCGCACATCGCGAAATAATACGAAATATTTTATTTGGGGACGAGACACCTGCTGCAATAGAATTCCCTCCCGGGGTCTTGACACTCGTCATCATTATTATTATTCGCCCGTATTTTTTTGTTAATAAATTTATTAACTATACAGATTTATACGATTGGAGATATTGGAGATCGACTGAGAACAAAGTATAATTTTTCCAATCGATTTAAAATGAGTTTAAGCGCGGCAAATTTGGGCATTTGATTAATTTCATTTCTAAAATAAGTATTTTTGGAAAAATTACATATTTTTTTTCAATGTATATTTTTCGAGCCCTCCAACCGCGGAGAGCATTCAATGTCGATCACTCTGTTGTTATAATACTGGAATATTTTAGAGAGAAAATAGGATTGATCTCACTCCCGTCTATTTCTCCGACTTCTGTTATAAATATTTTTTGTAAACTCCATTTCTCATTTTCTCTCAACTTTCCCGCGAATCGATACAATATTAACCACAATATTTCCCCAACGGTTTCGGAATGTAAATGGAGAAGAATATATTTTTATTTTTCGACAAAGAAATTCTCCCGGCCTTTGAGAGTTCTGCCATTAACGGTAGAAGCAGATATTCAACACTGAATTGCCACTGTTTGAACTCCAGTTGGCGATACGAATAGAAACACAATTTACAATTTTCCGCTCGAAGGTTTAATGAATACTGAGGACGGAAGATACCTCTGGGGACAATTTTCTGAAGACAGAAATTTTTCTGTTCGGCCGTTCCGAAAGCATAAGATCGGGGACTGAGTTTTCAGTCGCGAAATTCTCCGAAATTCCAGGGAAAATAAAACCGCAAAAATTCCAAGTGCGCTAGGTGAATGTTTTTTTTGTAGCGCGAAACTTTCTTCGTTCGCGTAATTATATAGAATTAAATCAGCGTGAGAGATTCGATTTTTGAGATCTCTATCAATTTTTTTCTCCTCCGACTCCCGAGGATTCCGCTGACAAGGCATTTTTCCCGTATCGGCACATATTCGGCTATGATCAAGATCGATCATTTGATATGAAGATCATTGAACAGAGGGATTTTTAAAAATCATTATCAATGACTCGTCTGTACAACTCCATATCTTCAGAACTTTCTAACCGATTCCGCTCCAGTTTCCGAGCGTCAGACGATAAGAAGATGAATTTATCGGCCAATATCCATAAACATACTTACATACATTGTCTGAGATTCACATCCCACAATATTCTCGTTAAAATCGCCGCAATAAATTTACGTAAATAAATTACCCTAAAAAAGCCGAAGCCTCCGAAAATCCATAAATTAGTTATTTCCGGAATGAAATGAGTTATTTATTTTGCAATTACCAACATTTGTACCAGCATCAGCTATAACTAAAAAATCAATTATTCAAATTAATAATTATTGTCTTAAAAAAATGAATTTTCCAATTTTTTCGTCTGCAAAAAAAATTATTTTTATGCGAACGCCCATTGGTCTCCATAAAACTGCAAATAAAATTTATTTGACTTCCGGTATAACCCCATTTATTTACCCCAACCGAAGTACATTAAATTAAGAACAAACTCCGGCAATTCAAAAATTAACCAAAAATTGAATTCCCTTAAAATTTCAACGATCAATCTGACGTAAGCCTCTCAATTCTCTAAAACTAAAAAATCCCTCAGGAATTCCACAAATACCCCAATCACAAGAGCTCCGATTGATTTATTCTATGATCCATTAATCCCCGGATAAACAGACAATATAATTAACGAGTGGAATACGAAATCGATTAGAGAGAAAGTTAAATGGAATTTAATATTATATGTAAAAATGTGACAATCATAATCATAAAAGACCCATTCTCGACGTGTGACGAGAGATGAAAAACAACTTTGAGGTAACGTGAAAATGTATCATGATCGCATAGTTTATATGATAATTTGACAGGACGAGAGCAAAAAAATGAATATATACATATACATATATTGCGAGAGGTGAAGTGAGTGCCCACCAGTTCGACCCGTCGAATATCTCCGGTGAGAGTGTTCGGGGGACCAAATAAATCAGTTGTTTTTCTTTCTTATTTGTTTCCCTTCGTTCTTTATATGGGCCATTCTGGATCGGCCGGGAAGTGATGGTCAAAAAATTTCGACTTTCATTTTTCATTTCTATCGGAGTATCTTTTAAAACAACCAAATGGGGACCATTTGACCTACAGCGTATATTTAATATCTGTAATCTTAAATCTTAATTTAAAGACATTGCCGATAAGTTGTGGATATACGGCGGACTCTCTATTAAGCCACTTGCCAACCGGCGCCGGGTTCGGACCCCGAGATAAGCAAATTTCCCCCCCCCCCCACCTCGTGGAGGAATTGGCTTGCGTTTGTAATCAGACCGGACGCTCCCATATAGGCCGGCGAAGACGTGAGGAGAAATGCATTCGGCAACATATCAAAACACTCCCTGTGGAGAAACTTTCAACGTAACGTATGCCCTATCGTTCGACTTGTCCATGTGATTTAGATTTAAAATATTCACGTGAGGACATCACAATTTGCACTTGAAATTTTTTTTCTGACGATTAACATTGAAATTGAAATTAAAAGAGAAGAAGTAGGAAAGAAAAAATTGAAAATAAAAAAAGAAGAAATAGAAATTCAATTTTGGATCAGAATTTGGCCTTAATTAATGAAGGAATTCATTTTTTCGTCGGCCGGTGTGGGTTTTGGGAAATAGCGAATGTTCAGGGAAAATTACGGAACGGATAGTTCACTCAGTAATTTTTTTTCTAATGAATAAAAAATTAAAACTGAGCGGAGAGGAATTGATTCGACCCGTAATAGGTTACATTTAATTCTCATGGCAATTGGGGAGTGAGCGAAGTGAGCGAACCGGACCTGATTTTTAATTTCGACACCTCGAGGGAGGTAATGGTCGTAATTAACGCAAAAATCAAACGATAAATTTTGACGATTTGTCCGGGATTCGTAATTTTTTATCCCAAGTAATTCCAATTTTTTTAAGAATAAGAATTCTTTTTTTTGTCGATCTCTAAACCCATTTATCCGCATCGAAAAAAATTTAATAAATAATTCCGACGTTAAGAAATAAAAAGCCGAAGTGGGGGAAACTGGAGACTTCGGGGGAACTTTTTTTGGGTTAGTAGGAGCAAATAAAATATTCCCCGTCCAATCCAAACTAAAGCGCACATTTTCCCTGCCATTGTTTGGAAACTTGTGGCGAGGGGATAATTTTTTCTGAGAATTTTCCTCCCCTAACCGCTCATGACCGGGTCATTGGTGAGAGTCTACTACTCATATATATCTGAGAGAGCAAAATCCCACGAAAAATTACTGTACAGTCTAAGTATTCGTAGCAGACGATTACTTTTTACGGACTTTCAGTCGAAACCGAAGAGATATTTTCAGACAAAGGAAAAACTTCCTTCCCTACAATTTTATGACAGAGTTTCTGATGAAAAGGTAAAAAAAGAACTTTCAAATGATTACAGTCCAGTAATTTTGACTTGAATGTTCCTCCAATTTTTTGCTTTGGTTATTGGATTGCTCTAAAATTAGGGGAAGCTAAATCCACTCAACATTGCAATTGCCATTCGCAATTGCAGTTTGTTTTTTTTTTTAAGCGACACCCGGTGGGCTGGGTTCCCTGCCTTCCTCAACAGCGACAACCCCAGAGAACCTCTGAAACTCCAGGGCTACATAAAAAAATACCTGAGCCTGCCTTCCAACGAAGTAAACGATTACCCTTCTTTGCCGAACATCATTTTTGTCAATTTTCATCCCACCATCTGCTGATTGTTAATTAATTCCATTGTTGCAACATTCTATGTTACATGGGGAGAAAAATTCCGTCACAATTACCGAACGCTTCAATAAAATCCGGTCGATCGACTCCTGACAAAATTATCTAATTTTCCGTAAAAAAATTCCCAACCGCGTCAGCAAAATCAAAACTCAGAAATTAATAATACGAATTTTTTGAAAAATCAGAAAATGTGCGCTCGATATTCTTTCCACCATCTGCTAATTGTTAACTAATTCTATTGTTACAGAATTCTATGTTACATGGGGAGAAAAATTCAGTAAAAATTGCTGAACGCTTCAATAAATTTTTTGACTCCGGACTAAAAATTATCAAATTTTCCGTAAAAAATTTCCAACCGCGTCAGCAAAATCAAAAAATAGAAATTAATAATAAGAATTTTTTGAAAAATCAGAAAATGTGCGCTCGATATTCTTTTCACCATCTGCTAATTGTTAACTAATTCTATTGTTACAATTGATGTTCCATGAGGAGAAAAATTCAGTAAAAATTATCGAACGCTTCAATAAAATCGATCGACTCCCAACCGCGTCAGCAAAATCGAAAAGCAGAAATTAATAATAACAATTTTTTTTTTAAATCAGAAAATGGGCGATCGATAATGATATTTTTTCCACTTTAGTTATCGATGACGAGTTAATGCTCTTAACGAGATGAAAGGAGTCGATAATTTGGCGCCCGGATTTTCGCACTGTCTCCTGCAAGATTGCCCATACATATGGAGATTTTTCTTTGTCCATTGTTAAAAAGTTTCACCATTGCACTGCGGCATTTTCAATCATTTTTACATGGCAATGGAGTGCACACAGTCTATCCAATTATTTTCCAAACAAAGTTGACCTGGTTCTTAGTTAACCTTTATGGTGAATTTGTAATTCGATACTATTCCCGGAAAATTGTTGCTACGTGCATCAAAAAAATGGTAAGTTTGCAGAAAACGAAACTCTTTATTTAAAGTTAACTATTTCAACACTCCTTTTGTTTGCAATTGGTAAATTCATATTTTTCATTCACCCGAAGTATTTTACATGCCATTAATAAATCATTAATTTTCATCAAATATCGCGTTAAAATCACATAAAGTATTACGTCATTGTTTAATTATAAATCACAATTTCCTTGTGTGAAGTGATCATTTGCGTTTAAATTTAGAAAACTATTCATAGAATGTAATTAAAACCAAGAAAAATCCATTTGTTGGATTCAAATAATGTATAGAGTATTTACCACTTTAGTATATTTACCATAAATAAATAATGTTTCTGGTTTCCCTCCTGACTTTTCTATTCTTCAATATTCAATTAAATGGGAACGTTGAAGCCCAAATAAAAGCGCAAATCGTAGTTTCCTCCCAAAATGTAACCAACAATTTACTGAAATTTTCAATTGCACGGAATTCAACTGAAAAATAACTTCCCCCAAAAAGTCCCCAAAAAATTTCATAAACGATTGGATTTTGAATAGAATTCAAAATTCCCCAAATGGAATTCCTTAAAAAATTCTACCAGTGCAAATGAATTATCAGCAGCCTAAAGACAAGCCCCGAAAGTCTGAGAAAAAAAACCTGACTCACAATCACCAACAATTGCCAATTAACAATTTCAGCGAGATAAGCCAGATGGAACAGACACGCTCAGCTTATCGTCACAAAATCACCGAGCTTTACTGAAAAACGTAGATAAGTGATGCAAATCTAACGGGCCCATAAAATCGTCGGTAAGATGAGTGACTCCGTTACGAGATAGAGCTACGGCCAATTAAACTTTCTGACGAGCCAAGATTTAACAAAATTATAAATCCTTTACCAAATTGAGCTTTTCCATTTTCTCCAGTATAGTATCCATCCTTGAAGTGTCTCCAGAACTCGGGCAAGTCGTTCGCGATAATTACCGCGGGCGAGATATCGACTAATCGGCGGAGATTGATCTCTAGAAAGACGGGACACGTGTGGATTTAAGTGTGACACCTCTTGCCGGCGATTTTGTCCGAATTCCTTCACTCAAGCGTGACCGAAAACCTCCGGCTTTTTTTTTTATTGTAATAAAAATCCACGAACATCATTTCACCATTATCAACAAGTTCACAGGGGGGGGGGGGGGGGGAAATTCACAGGTAGATTTACGACGCAGACGGTGAATATATCTACTTCGATATCATAAATGTTTCCTCGAGGAGAGATGGAACATTTATCCCCACGTGGACAGCCAGGGCAGCTGAGAGTCCGGCGATTGAGGCTCTTCGTTGCTCGCGATTCAGAGACCGACTGCCAGGTGAAAATACAAAACGCTGGCTGAAAGACTGCGGCGCGCACAGGTGCAATCCAGTGTGCGGTCTACCTTCTCTCGTACGCGGCCGGCGACCAGGTCGAGAAGGGGGACCTACTTGGCAAGCCATAATATGATAGTACACACAACCGTACGACTTTTTTTTAAGTTAACAAAAGGAGCGATTAACGATAACACCAAAAATCTCCGAACTCACTGGTGAAAATGTTTCGCCAACTTTCGGCACACTCGTTGGAAATTCTTGGCCAGTGAAAGTCTCCGCGAAGTTGCCGGAATTTCGAAATGGAAAATTTATGGTTTTTATATAGGGGAAAAATTAGGGAGAGTGGGCAATTACGTTAAATAAAAAATTGATAAAATAGGGGGGATGCGGCGGTAAATTGCGTTTGGAAAGGGGAGCATTCAAATCGGTAAACCAGAATTTTCAATACATTTTTAAATCAACTCTCAAGGCACATCGTCAGGGGAAAATGGTATCCAAGCACTTCTAATTTGGATTGCAATGGCAACGTCGTAGAGACATTCAGCAATGAAATCCCTGCGATAACGAAGCCCAACGTTTTAAGATTAATCAGTTGTTAAAACCTCCCCATTTTATTTTGACGTAGACAGAAGTTTTTCTGTAAAAATTACAGTTCCATTTGGTAACGCATTCTAGACGTTCCGGAAAAATTACCCAAGTAAAATTGCCCGTCGTAAAATTCCCTATCTTTACAAACGATAATGCACACGTCTAGACAATTTTAATTAAGGAGTCACCAAATTTTACTGACCGGTTGGATAATTTTTATCTCGACAACTTTTAGTAAACCGTCAACAAATTTTACTGAAGACCTGCGATAATTTTCTCCGAGCGGTCAAAATACTTCACGGAATGGTAATTTCCACTGAATTTCTCCCTCTGTCCAGTGAATATTATTAAAATTTAATTGTCCAATATTCATTGACTGATAAAAAAAATTAATGTCAACAGTAAAATTTCAGTTCTTGTCCTCCAAAAAAATCGATCAAATACGAAAAATTGGGAAAAATATTCCGTAACTTTTCGTAAATTATAAATTCATGTAAACTGAACTGACAGACGCCAGTGGCCGTCCAGTTAAAGTACTAGGCTCGCGTGCCAAGGATCCGGGTTCAAACCCCGGCGCTCTAATCTCACAGTTTCACTGCCGAGCGCTAGTCTCGTCAAAAAGACGGCTGAACCTAAGCCGATTTTTCCCTCAAATGAGGTTTGCCCTCGTCCCTCGGCGAATGCGGTTCGCGGGGGGTGGGTGGTATCCGAATAAACCGTAAAACCCCGAAAGGGTATACGCCAGAGGAAAGTCAGTGTACGGTTCCCTAAAATCCAACTAAATCCTTTACACTAAAACAGATAAAGTTTCAGCAACCACATTTTTTTTAACAACCCAAGCCGCGAAATTCCCGCAGTAAAATTCTATTTAAATTCTTGTCAGAAGAATATTTGATTGGCAGAATTTTATGCCTTGTCTGTTGACATGTTGACAGTGAATTATTATCCAAGTTCACATTTTCTCTAAACTTTCGCACCTGCAGCATTAATTATTTGTCTTCAACACGTGTTAAAAACTGAAAAAAATAATAGAAAGACGTCTTTTGGTCTCATTGACGCACTCCGTCTCAGATGAATTTGATTGCGCAAATTAAGTTTTTTTCTCCGCGCAATAAAAAATTAAAAGATCCCCTGAATTTCCAGTGGACGTTAAAGTTCAGTTAAGCCGATAAAAAAAAATTGGATTTCAGCGTCGATGAGCGTAATGAAAGCAGGGAAAGTACCCATTATGTGCTAATTTCCCAGCTTTTCCCACTGGGATCATGAACAATAACTGACGTGAATATAATTACTCAACATTGGCTGGATATGATAAACCACATTCACTCTCCGCATCTTCGGTTCCCTAAAGATAAAGAAAAAGTAAAAATAACCAGTTTCTCATGTTTGTCATTCCTTTCTGTGCGGAATGTTATGCCAGCGTTTATTCTGGTAACTTTCTTCCTTCCGTGGTGATGTTCGCTCGCCTCATGCTGTACATTGGGTGGCTTCGGCCTGATCTCGTGTACCAACTCGGGAGGACCATTAAATCTCGCCGTTGTCGATTTTCAAGCCGATCGTAAAACATCTCGAAAGATATGCAAAACGGAAACGTACGCACCCGGTGACAGGGAAACGTGTGCGAGCGCACACGAGTGCTCAACAACTTGTTACATTGATAGTAACTCGCTGTGCTGGCAACCTCGATTTCCAGGTGCTGGCGTCCTGCAGTCGGGTTAGTCCTATATGCTAATTGAGAGACGATTATTTTTTTTATTATCGTCGATAAGTGGAGCAAGTTTGAGTGATTTTCCAATTAAAACCCACCCGAAACTGAAACAATGTATTTTAGACTTTTATAACGGCCAAACATTTGTTTGTTTTTGCAAAAGAATTTCTGTGGCTCTATTGGAGGGGCAGATATTAAAAATCTTGAGTCACAAATGCGAAAATTATTTATCAATGAGTGACTGAATTTTCAGGGGAAAAATGAAATATAAAGAGCAATCCAAAAATTTAAAAATTATTATAAATAGTATAATTATAATATTATATTAAATTATTATATTATATTATATATTATATTATATTACATTATATTATAATATAATTATAATCATCATAACTAATTTTTTCTTTAGGATTTTTTGGTTCCATAAATTTTTGAGAACAGTAAAACTGATATTTATAGTTCGCATGGAATTTTCAAAGTCGAAATTCTTTGAAATTTGTAATTAAAGATAGGGCCAGCTATTAAAAATCTTGAGTCACAAATACGAAAATTATTTATCAGTGACTGAATTTTCAGTGGAAAAATGAAATATAAAAAGTAATCCAAAAATTAAAAAATTATTATAAATAGTATTATTATAATATTATATTAAATAATAATATTATATTATAATATAATTATAATCAACAAATCTAATTATTTTTTAGGATTTTTTGATTCCATAAATTTTTGACAACAGTAAAACGGACATTTATAGTTCGCACGGAATTTTCGAGGGCAAAATTCCTTGAAATTTTGAATAAAAATTTCGGAAACGTCTAGTGGAAACATCAGACAAACATTTTCAACAGTGAAAGAGCTCAATTGAGGGGCAAGACCGACGAAATGGAAACATTTTAACTGAGGATGTGGCCAAGACTCTTGTAGAAACGAAATTCTACAGGATTGAGCCGAAATGCCGATACCTCTAACGAAATTTGCGCCACGAAATTTCTACCAGGGGAATGACGCAATGGAAATCACACGGGTCAAACATGACTGGTTGAATTATAATGGAACATCTTTTTTACGTCGTGTTAAAAAAGTGATAAAAATCTCTTATCCGTTAGAACCTTCTGCGAAATTGCCATTTGAATTTGTGCGATCATTATTGTATTCTTCCTCCTCTGATGGTAATGCCTCATTACAGCAATTATCTGGTCATCTTGACTGTACATGACGTGAAATTTTTCAGTAGAAATTACCCTGCGGATTGTCTAACTGTGCTGTAATTTTTATTAAGTAGTGAGCAAATTTTACTCAACGGTTAAGTAATTCTTCCCGAATGGCGCGATCAATTTTGCAAAGTGGTCAGCAAATTTTATTCAGCGGTCCGGTAATTTTCCAACCGCCCATTGAACTGAATTAATCAGTTCAAATGAACTTTGAGGTGTGGAATAATTATCGAGTTTTTCCGCAGGGACATTGAACTTGAAAGGAAGTGTATGCATTATTATGTGTTAGTAGTTGAGGTAACGGCGCAAATTATGCATCTTATGAACTTTGTGAATTCAATGACCTTTCCAATACTTAGAAAATAACTCCTGAAATTTCACAAACAAATTTTGCAATTTTTAACAAAAAAATCATTTACATGAAATTTTTATATTTTTTGTTGCTGGACAATCAATTAAATTCTCTCGTCGTACTCAATAAAATTAAAATTGTCGGGTTGACGTGATTATAAACATTATTAAATATTTTTTTAATTACGGCAACAATTTTTTTTCGATAACAATCGCCCGCTTGAGATGTCAGATACTAAATTTTTTTTAAACAATTTTGAATGCGCTTAAAAAATCGACTGCAACTGTTTTCGAAGCCGCCAATTCTTTTACTAATTTACTATTATCGTAATTAAAAATTCCATTAATTTTCTCATTAATCACACAAACTGAGGATACTATCTTGTATCGTAAAAATTAGCCGCTACGCTAGGATTTTCGGGGGCCGACAAAAGCGAAATTTTATTATATCGCGTTTGTTAAACCGCAATTTACGTTCACGTTTAGTAAATTTCCACTAATTGTCTGTTACATTTTTAATTGTAGGATCCCACTACAGGACTACTCGACTTATTCTGTAATTATATTCCAAGTCGTTACGCCGCCCGGAGCCAGTGAGTGCGGACAGTCGAGGGCGCGCCGTTGCCATGGCGGGCACGTTAGTTCCCCTACGAGGGGCGCCAAGCAGTAGTCAACATGCCGACAAGGCAACGCCGCGCCACTTTACCCCGGACGGCGTGCCAGCGGTGCCAGTTGCCTCGACCTGTTGCGGAACGCCAGTTCATGAGTAAGTGGTTAATATTTACGTTAATATTTACTCAGATGAGCATTCCTAATTAATTTCTCTGGTCATTCCGTCATTTCGAGAGATTACGATTTATCAATTTCCCCAGTCGTCCCCAGTGATTGATTCCTTAATGTCACGCTTGACAAATGCATTTCATCATACCTAATCCTGCTAATATATTCCATTACCATAACAGAAATTTAGAAAACTATTCGACGCGGTTTCTATCATTACCTCTCTCATTCAGTAAAAATATCTACTAGTGCTCTTCGTCCTCCTGACCCGACCTCAACGGCATCTCCAATCCGATATATCGTTGATACCCACTGTAAGTCAGGTGATGCGGTAGTGTCTCTGTATAATATACATCTAACCGCGTTGCGTTTCCATCGCAAGAATGCGTGTATTGGTGATAACTTGGTAGGCTGTCACACTGGACCCGAGGAAGCGTTGTAAGAGGATTTCTAATGTTTTGTAATCATCTAACGGCTCCTTCCCGATAGCAATACACACCCACACGAAAGCCATCTCCAATTCTCATTTCGAGGAATGAGGCACAGAAAAGTCTCAACATAAATTGCCTTTGCTAAACGCAATTTAAACTTATAAAATAATTTTTTTTTTAAATCATCCTCAAAATTCTTGCAAATTCCGTCTGAAGAACATCTGTCTCCCATTTTTTTTTAAATTAATTGCAGCTTGAGTAGAAATGGATTTTAAGGATTCTTAGGATTAGAATTTTTCCATTAAAAATATCTTCTGTAAATTACGGCGTAGGATAAAATACATTTCATAAAATGTAAAAGTCGACTTTTTCAACGCAAGTTATCGCGAAGCGAGGAACATCCGGAGGAATAAAATATATAGAAGACCTGTTTTGAATGGATTTCCGGAACCATTCCTATAATTTCCAGGTTCGTAGATTAAGGCCACGGACTAGGAAAAATGCTCAATTTCTTATTAATTCGCGACGTCAAAGATTTCTCAAACTCGACATACCAAAAATCAGAAATTCATAAAAAAAAGAGATAAGTCTTTTTTTTTCATTTTTCGTGATACATAATACGAAATAATATAATATATAAAAATAAGTATATATGGGATGCTTGAAGAGTTGAGGCAAAAAAAATTTTACGCGAGAAATTCTTCAAGCTACGAAAAACTGAAAATATTTTTAAGTGCAAAATAAATTGCTCAGCAAAGCGGTTTCGCCTACATTTTAATGGAGGATTGAAGATAAAATATGGCGCTCAGTAGGTCAGTTACCTGGAAGAAAGTAACAACTACCTCGACATCTTGAATTATGATTAACACTTCATCCAGAAAAAAATCCCCAATAAATCTAAAATCAACGTAATCCCACGCAATCAGTGCACATTAATACAATTCTAAAATATATCGGGCGCTGATCACAAAATTATGCGGAAAGATCGAGTGCTTATCCATCGAGTTGACATCTCATTCCGTGCATATCGATCACGGGAAATTCAATCGATTAATTCCAAGCTGTAGTCAGCGATCTTGAGAAGAAAGTGGAATAACGATCATCTGATCGTGTACTAAGAGTGGCTCTAGAAGTTTGATCTCGATATGATAATCTTCTGATCTCGATGACGCGGCCCCAATTGCAAGGTTATCATACGCTTCTTGTGCCACCACACCTTTTATTAAACTAGTGCTCATTCTTCCGCAATCAATTTTTAAAGATTAAAAGCAACTGCATGTGTTTCAATGACCTCAGCATTGAAAACATGCGGAGCCAGTTTCACATTTACAGAGAAAATTTTTTTGCCCAGTAAATGTACTTACCAAGACATTTTTTTAATTTATAAAAATATTTATACACTTCACTTTAGACAACTGACAATGACACGTAATAATTTTCTTGCGACGGAGAGAAAAATTCAGTCGAAATTATTTAACTGTTTATTATTGGGTTGTCTCTTGAGATTTCGAGAAAATTATCATATCGATCAATAAAATAATATTATATTATGTATATATACTATATAATATATAATACTTAATAACGGATTAAGTGTAAATAATTTTAGAACATTGGGAAATCCCGATTGTTACTATAAAAAAGTGTTATGAACGAAAATTTTATCTCCTGCTATCTTTTATTTATTTTTTATTTCCTCAGTACAAGACTTGAAAGATATAGCCAGTTTATGTGACTGAATTTTCAATGGATTTTTTTTTCTGATGGATTCTAATTCTATTTTCCTTGTCTGCCCAGGCACTGAGACTCCCCTGATATGTATTCATTTAACGTATTTCCCTAAATAATTAATTTCTAGATAAATAAAGTTCACCCCCGGAACCTACGACCATATAATCAGAAGCAGTAAAAAAAATAATTAAAGAATATTACAATATTGTAAGGGATTTATTTTTTCTTGTCTAAAAACGAAGAGACTGGCAGAGGAATAGGGGGCTAATTGATGTACCTGAGGAGATATAAACTGATAGGAACTACACCAAAATAAGAGTTAGAGAGAAGGGGAGAGGAAAGGCTTTTATGATGATGGATGTAAAACAAAGAAAACGTTTGTAACATCAAGGATCAATAAATAATAATAATAATAATAGTTTTTCTTGTCAGGTAGTTAATAAATTATTCTGGTGCTTTGGGAAATGGTGTATTTAATAAAGTGATTTATCAGTCAGTACAATTTGAAGGCCCACGCCGAACTGTTTCACTCGTCAGAATCGAGGGTACTCGTCAATTCGTAGTAGGGGAGGGGGACGAAGACAATTTCGGGAGTCTGAGAGGTATCCCCTCATTATCATTGCTATCAATATTGATTCTCTCCCATCACAATATATAATCCAACAAAATAAAATTGGTGGACCCTCGTCTAAAAATTACGTAGACGTGTCCATAATTCTCGTTAAAGATGTTCAATTTTCCTCTGCAGTTGGCTAATTTCCCTCTTAATCGTCAAATAACCGCCCCCCTCACAGAATTCAAACGAAGCTACAGGAAATAAGTCGCGTGTCTCATATTTTTAATCCGGCAGTGGGTGATATTTCAGTCAAGTCTAATGGCTGAATGCCGGAAATTCCCCAAATGATATATTTCTCTTTAAGCCTTCGAGAGCCTCATACCATAGTGTGAATAATCTCACCGTGGACCACCCAAAATCCATAAATATGCATTGGAAAAAGAAGCCAGGGTAGGACTAAAAATGATGGATAATAAAAGTTTTAAAAAAATAAGGCCTGAAAGTATGTTTTTCCTCATGTTCTAATCGGTGTCAACTGCTGCACGTATCGACCTACTTCCAGTAAAAGATCCGTTATACGGTATATCGCCCCCCCGCCCCTCCCCACGCCACGCCGTTCAATTCTATCATTGAGAACATACAGGAAGATGTGTAGACAACACTATTTACCAAATGATATTATGATTACACACGGAGTGAAAAATTCAATAAAAATTACGTGTCAGTTCCGTAATCTGCCAGCCTAAATAATATTCCCTAAAAATTACGGAACAGTGCCGTACTTTTTTACAGGACAAGTCCAGAAAAAAGTACGAAATATTGTTTATGCCATAGGTGCCCGTAATCACGCGATTCTAACCTCGTTTCGCTCGGTTTAAATCGCGGATTACGGGCACAATGACATAAAATATTGTATGGAACTTGTGCGTAATGGTGTTTTTTGGCTCGTGGGATTATAACACTCGCCTTCGGC
>JAPYZN010001214.1:0-27063 GCA_030522865.1 Psyttalia lounsburyi
TTCAGCCCTCACGGCTCAAATTAATTCTTCAACTCTCAAATTAAGACCTAAAACCCTCAAACCTTCCACCAGTCTCCCTCGAAATAACAAAACCTCAACTGAAGTCCTTGAAAGTATCAACTCTCAAATTAAGCCCTCAAAAATCCTCGACTCTCTCAAACTCTCAATTTAGTCTCCAAAATCTAAAAAAAAAAAAAAATCTCGAACGATGCAAGGGCGGCCGATCGCCCGAGTAATCACCCAAAAAATCCAGAAATTGTTGAGTCTTTGGGGATGTATTTTAAGCCCTCGAGGCACGTCTGGTTTCCACATCCCTCCGTTCTCCCCCTTATTCGCCTCATAATCCAGAAGAGAAGAGAGCGGTACCATAGAAACGGTACCGTTGGCCCAGGGTTGGTCGTTAACGCATCCCGTCCACTCGCATTGCCTACCCAATCCCCCCCCTCCCCAGCCCCTCCCCTCTCGTCCCGTCTCGCTCCCTCTCCCTTCCTCTCTCTCTCTCTCTCACACCCAAAATGGACCTCTCGGTTTTCTGGCCTCCAACTTCCCTTTGTCCTGACGCCAGATGTCTTGGTCCCAGTTTAATGATCTCTCTCTCTCTCGCACTCGTGAGCCTCTCCATGGGTTTTTTTTTTTCAATTCCTGGTCGGTCGCCTTTTGAGGTGGAAACCTGGCGAACCCCTCGGTAACTCCCTCAAAAGGTCGAGTTTTGGTACCTGGAAACCCGCAAAATCGTCCCTCAACCGATATTTCAAGATTTTTGGCGACTCTTGGGAACCCGTGGTGATTCATACGACGTTAGAAATATTTTCCCTGTTGCCAAATGTCTGGGGAATCATTGGAGAGACCAGAACAATTGGGGTCAAGAATATTTTGGAGATTTGGTGGACATCCTGGGCGCTTGGGAAACCAAAGGTTTTAGTTTGGTTTGTGGCCAGTGGCTGGCGACTGAATGATGCGATTTCGATGAATTTTATTGGGTTTTGAAGAATGTGGAGGGAGCTTCAGGATGAGAGTACTTCGGACGAGTTTCACTCTGCCGATCGAGAGTTATTGAGGATTGAAAATGGGTGAGGAGGCTTGGTAAACTAGGATCTTTTTTCCAGGGGTTTCAGGAGGTCTCAGGGTCTTTGATGGGCTGTAACTGGTGACTCCGTGAGGGGATTTTGAGAGTATACGGGTCATTTTGAAGACTGTTAAATTATCTTTGAAATGAGATGGAGATCGAGGTTTTTGACGCTACCGTTGGCGAGTTATTGGGGAATGAAGATTGTTCGTTGAAAGGGCAGATTCTTGAGGCGTTTTTTGTGGGTAGAACTGAAGTCATTGGAGCTTGAATATTTTCTGACTGAATGATGCGATTTGGGTGAATTATGTGTCATTTTAAAGATTACGAAAGGATCTCGAAAATTAATCCAAGATTCGCAATTTTCACTCTGCCGATCGAGAGTAATAAATCATCGAAGAGTATCAATTTTTAATTTTCCATGGTATCATTCTGCTAATGAAATTTTCATTTCCATTCAATCGTTGATATCTTCTGAACTAACGATGCGATTTTGATAAATCAGGTCTCATCTTAAAGATCGAAATATCATCTCAAAAATGAAATTAAAATCATCAAAATCGACTCTGCCAATCGCGAACTATCGAAAGTTGAATACTCCACAAAAATCATCAACTTTGTAACACTCAATTTCTTGTCAAACACAAAATTCGATTCCAAAAAAATAATCTCCTCCCAAAACTCCTACAAAATATCTTCAAATTAAAGTAACCAATTATAAGTTTAATCCTCCGGCTCTTCTGAGGGCTCCAGAGGTTCTTTCCCACCGAAAACAAAAATCTAATTCCGATATTCCTCGAGGCTCTAAAATCCTGGACAACCGCGAGAAATGGGCGAAATTTACTCAAAACAAAAAAACAAAAAAAAAACAACAGAATCTCCAAGTTTAGCGCACTTGGTGCCTATTCCGGAGTCTCTCGGTTCTCCAGGCTGCATTCAGCATGTGAAAAGGGGGGAGGGCGAAGGGCGAAGGGGATATTGGATGGAGGCAGGGGTGGAACTTGGGGTTCGGTCGGGTATTGATCCTACGAGAAACGCAGTGGGGTTGCCCCCGCCCCCCCCCCCCCCCCCCCCCCCCCCCCCCCCCCCCCCCCCCCCCCCCCCCCCCCCCCCCCCCCCCCCCCCCCCCCCCCCCCTCTGAAAACCCCACCTCAAGGATGAAGGGACCACGTCCCTCCCTTTTTGTTGCTTCTCGCTCTCACTTTCATACCCACGTGAAGCTCCATATAGTGAGACCAACTGGGGGTGGTTGCCCTTTACTTATATTTCTGACGCAACAAAAGAACAGAAGAACACGTCGAAGACAATAAAAATTGAAGAGACAAATTTTCGCGTTTCCTGAAATTTCTAGCTTCTCGTTCCTTTGATTGTTGGATTTTCAAATTTACTTTTTGGAGATTTAGACGATTACGGAGGGGGTTTAGGAGATAATGTCATTGCACGTTTTTTGGAGATTATTCAATTGTCTAGATAATCGATATTATGACTTTTTTCGTAAATCTTGTTATTGAACGAGGTAATTGATGTTGAAGGTCAACTGCGAAATCGGTTTTTGGGGATACTAAAGGGCCTCGGTTATTGTTTGTGGAGAATTATCTCCGGAAATACTGATTACAGTCGAAAATGTGATAAGATATTTTTTGTTGAGAATTTAGTTTTCTACAATTAATGTAATGGAGGATTTTTTTGATAATTGTTGCATAATTGAGATAATTAGAAATTTTGGTTGTGTAAATTTAAATGGGAATGAAGGAATTCTTTGTCGAATTGTCGGGGGATTACATAATGAGGATTTTCACGACTAAGGAGTGATTTCCGGAGGAAATGTCGTACGATCTTTTTTGTATGCAATTAAATTTCCTACAGAAAGTGTGATATGAAGTTTTCTTAAAAACCCTCCCATTACCGAGATAATTGCAATCAAAGTTGGACTGCAAAATTGCTTTTCCCTAAAATTAAACTACTTCATTTTTTTTCTTCCTGACAATTAGCCGATTAATAATAAAACCGCAGGTTCTACGCAAAAATGTCATAAAACATTTTTTCTAGAGAATTATATTTCCAACAAATAACATTCTACAACATATACTCTCAACCCCTCTCATAACCGAGTTATTTCCAAAATTCTAAAACTCTACCTAAACTATGACTTCTCTTCCCCTATTTCTCCCTCTTCAATTCTCAAATTTGGAATTTAATTTCCAAAAAGGCCTCAAAATCCTTGGGATCAACTAAAAACCTACATAATCATCTCCGACACACCAAACGGATGTAATGCTCGCATAAAATGATTATAAACCCGTCAAAAATGTCCAAATTCGTTCCCCAAACTCCTCAAAAAAAATAAAACAAAAAAAGTTTTCTCAAATATCAACTCAAAATTTCAATTTTTTCCCTCACCCGCCGCCTCTCCGAGTCCCCGAAAATCCTCAGAAATCCCCTCTCCACCTCGTCAATGAATTTCCAAAACTCCTGATGTCCTCACTGAAAGAAAAAAAAAATCCTAAATTAACCAACAAAAAAAAAAATCCATCCGCCTCTCCTCGTCTCTTTCTCCCCCCTCCGCTCTAGTTCCCCTTCCCCACCATAACCCCTGAGCGCCCCAGGTCTCTCGGTGCCGCCACACAGAGTCCCCAACATCATTGGTTCACCGGTTCACGGTGGCTCGTTTCCTCCGAGAGCACGAGGCGACCACGCAGCTGCGACTCTCCACAAAATATTCGTTATTCCCTTCCAGTCGTCTAAAAAAACCTCGTCTGCCAGTGTCTCGGCGACCCTCCAGGTCCCAGTGAACCCTAAAAAAATCCCCACTAATTACCCAAATCCCCAATTAACCAGTGCCAAAGTTATTCCCCAAAACTCTGCCCACCAACTCGGCGTCTAGAATATCCAGGGGTTGTTTTCTACAAGTGAAAGTGACGTCACGTGACCAATAATTTTTGTGCTAAACGAGTGTAAACAACAGTTCCTAACCTAGTGAATAATCGGCCGGAGTGATTTGCCGTGACGGTTACAGGGGCTCATAGTTTGTGGATAAAGTGGAGAACATTTTTGGATTATTCCGTGGATCATTGAACTCGAGTGAGGGAAGACGAGGAGGAGGAGAGGGGGCCTTTATCCGGAACACTCGCGCTCACCAAAATGGTACCTTATCTCCATTATCTGGGGAGATATTCAAGTTCAAACATTGGGACGAGTCAGAGATAATCTGAAGTATTTTTATTTTATTTTATTTTTTGTGTTGTCGTGGGGACAGCGGAGTCGGGCAAGGATGACCGCTGGGTGTGCTTGAGGTGCTGACGTTGATAATTGATTGGGGGGAGGCTGTTGTTCTGGAGGAAAAAAAAAAAACTAGTGGAGACGACGACGAGACATTTCTGATGGATCCTTGGGATTTGTCGACGGCTGGATGATCGAGATAATCGGGAAGATAAGAAGATAATTCTGGGGAAAAACCAGGGGCGAGAAAAGAGGTTTTGTTGTTTTGGTGAAAAAAGAAACGTTTGAAAATTCGGCGGGAGATTTTTTTAGATAATTATCTCGGGCTATCTTGGAGATGATTTTTTTTTAGATGATATCTCGAAAACTGGGGGAGGTAAATAGGCCGGACGAGTTTTCCGCGGAGGTAATCGCGGGGTGAGATAAGGGAAGAGATAACGAGATAATTGCGTTATCTTTTGGATAATCATCTTTTTAAATATTGTATTTTTTGAGATAATTATCTTTACCCATAACTTCGGAACTTGTTTCGTCGTTGGAGGATCAAGATCACGAGATCATTTTTACGAGAGGATCATCTGGACGCCCGCCTCCTTCAACAATAACATTATCTGAAAAATCCGGGGTTCAAATGAAAAAGTACCAGATAATACGATCTCACAGATAAATGATAAGATAACGAGATACCTAGATAATTATCTAGCTACACTCCACCAAAACCTGTTTCGAAAAACTTCAGAAAACCTCGAGGACTTGTTTTGTCGAGATAATTTCTCTCTCTCCAGATACTTTTTCACCTACACTCTCGAGATAACCATCTGAACCAGATAATTTCTCAAGATAATCATCAGATGCTATTTTTCTCTCAAAAAAAATTAAAAAATCTCCAAATAATTATCTCAAACTCACCCTCGTCCAGATAATCATCTGTTCGAGATAATTTTTCGAGATAATCTTCAGAGGCTATTTTTCTCTACAAAATTAAAAAAAACTCTTGAGATAATTATCTCAAGCTCATCCTCATCGAGATAACCATCCACTCAAGATAATTTTTCAAGATAATCTTCAGAGGCGATTTTTCCTTGAAAAAAAAATCGTGATAATCATCTCAAGCCCATCCTGATCGAGATAACCATCCGCTCGAGATAATTTTCCGAGATACTCGTCAGAGGCTATTCTTCTCAGAAAAAAAAATCTCAAAAATTGAGATAGCAATCTCAACCTCATCCTCATCGAGATAATTTAACCCACAAGTGATAAAAAAAATGCCTCAGTGTGCAGTGGCAACATGTAGAAATAGCCACCGGCGTACTCGTGGCCGTCGTATCCGTTACCATCGATTCCCCCAGATACCGGAAGTACGTGCTAGATGGGTACGCGCCTGCGGACGTCCACCCCTGTCTAATGGCGATGTACCATTTAACATACAGACAGCGCGTATATGCTCTTTACATTTTACGAATGATTCGTACGAGAAAGACATGGAGCACCTTGTGCTCGGTCTTCCGGTGCGCAGTAGACTGCGCAGAGGTGCTGTACCAACAATTGGTGTGCCTGTTAATGTACAACCGGTGACGAAGATGCTCGTTGAGGACGCCAAGAGGTCAATTCTCAAGGTCACACATGGAAAATATGGAAAAGAGGGCAAATACGGGGACGAGGGTATACACGAGGTCAACGAGGGACTGAGATACTATAGAAAATTTGGGGATGACGATGGGGGGCTTTGCCAGCAGAAATTTACGGGGGAACAGCAGAAAATGGCGGGCATTGATGTCCTACTTGCTCTTGGGCTGAAGCCAGCGTCACGGTGAGTTTGTTTTTTTTTTCCAGGGCGAGGGGGAGGTCCTGGGGGGTGGAGTACCTCATGAGGGCTGATCAGATGTTTGATACGTAAATGAGGAAAGTCATCGAGGGGAGGAGCTTTGGGGATAAATATCTCCTGATCTAACGATGCGATTTTCATGAATCACCATCCATTTTGAGAGTTGGGAAATTAGGTTTGAGAGGGGGGAAAAATGGAGGATTTCACTCAGCCAATTTTGAGATATTGGGGATTGAAAATTAATTAGATTGTTAGGGGAGAGGAAAGAGACGAGGGGACTGAAGTTGATGGAGATATCGATATCTGGTGATTGAATGATGCGATTTTTATGAGTGAGAATTTAGACTGGAGCTGGATGAATATTTGGAGAATGGAGAATATCATTTTTTATTCCACTCTATCGATCTCCGGGTATAAAAAATTTATGAGGAGATGAATGAGGTTATGAATTTTAAGGTCGTCAGGATGTTCATTGGGGTTGGAATTAATTAATTAAATTAGGAGAGTATTTTTGGGGAGATCGCAAGCTCTCGGAGCTCTTGATATTTTATATAAAAAATATTTGCAGATATTGTCTCCTAAATCCGGAGTTAATTGATCAAACTTCAAGGACATAATTCACTTTTTATGCAATAGTATTCATTCCGCCTAATTATGCGATTATCTTAAAGACCTTTTGTCCTAGTAAAAAATGTCATTGAAGATTTTTTCTAGGTAATTAGATTTCCCTCAAAAATGATTTTATCAATGATTCTCCTACTCCAGCCCATTATCGAGATAATGGACATCAAACTTCAAGTACAAAGTCCAACTTTCGTTGAATCCCATTCGTTCATTTTTTTTTCTCGTGACTACTCGCCATTATCTCGAAAACCTTTGGTTCCAAACGTAAACGTAATAAACCCCGCCTGTAGAAAATGGAATGTCCTTCTGAAAACGGTTTATCAGACTACCCCTCACCCCCGAGATCATTCTCCCAATGATCAAACCTAAAATTGTCTAAAAAATCCCATGAATACCCCGTTTGTTCCTGCTAATTACTCAATTATCTCAGGACCCTTTGCTCCCACGCGAAAAAGTTCCAGAACCTTTTTTGTAGGGACCAAAATTTCCCTAAAAAGAAGTCCTACAAAATTTTCCCCTACACCCCCCCAATTCCGAGCTAACTCCCCTCAACTGCCAGAGCCATCCAAAAACTCCACCTCCATCAATTGTCCAATCATCTCCAACCCATTGTTTCCCCGGAAAAAAGTCCCAAAACCATTTCCGCAGAGGCCAAAATTTCCCCCAGATAACACCCACAAAATATCCTCCTCCACCCGCTCAATCGCGAGCTAACTCCAGCCAACCATCGCCTTGGAATCCCATCATCTCCACCAATTCCCCCAGACGTCCTTCACCAATTGACAGTAAAACCCTGAAAAAAATAAATAAAAAGAAAAAAAAAAGAAACATTCATCTCGACCTATACCAACAATCCACCTTAATTCTAAATCGAAAGTCACTCTCGCCGGTTCGCCTTCGTCTTTGACCTCTCTAACAAACGTGTACACGTCCCCCACTAGTTTTCATCAGGGCAATACCTAAGGCCTCTTGATGACGCTACTAGTCACGATTAGACTAGTACAGCGGCCAGTTCGCAAGCCCGTGCCACCAGTCCCTTATCGTCTGCGAATTCCCTTTCACTTTTTCCCTCCCGCTCCCCCCCTCGGTGAACTAGAGAAGGAGAGACATCATCACCATCATCATCGTCATCCAGCCATTTCCATCCCCCATTCGTCCCCACTGTTCCTCAACTCTCGTGATTGAATAAATAAAAATAAATAATAAAAAAAACTGCGAATGTAAAAGTGAGTGGTGCACAATGAGATCTGGAGATTGAAGAGCTGTTTGAAGAGTACGAGAGGAAAATACGATGACACCAAAAGTTACTAACGTCGCCGGGGTGCAACGAACTCTAGTTGGCGCTGGCTGCTAACATCCTCCATCTTTATCTCATGTGTATTTTCCTCTTTTTCTTCGTTAAAATACGAGAATGGGAGAATTGAGGGAATTGAGGTTGAGTTTTTTTTTTTTGTTGGGCATCTGATGAGGGCTTGCAGGGCGACGGCGAGACGTGGTTTTTTTTAGTGAGAAATGTAATTGGGGAATTTTGGAGTTTGTTATTTTGATGGCGTCTTGGGAATCAGAGGGACTGGAGGAGGTTTTTTGATGGGGATTTTGGTTTGGAGTTTTTGCTTGAGGTTTTCTCGTGGAGACTTTGTTTAATTGGAGATTGAAGACTCGGGTGGAAAATGAGGGGATTTTTTTGGCTGAGGGGGCTCGGGTTTTGAGGGTCAATTGGGCTTGAACAGAAGGCAAAATTAATTTTTTTTTTTTTCGGATTAGTCGAGGGCGATTTTCTGGAGGGGCAACAGGCCCTGAAGAACTTTGTTGTTTTTTTTTTAAGGGAGGAAATTGGAACAGTCTCTGAAATCTAGGAGACCCCTCTCAAGACTGCAGGGTCAACTTGACCCTCAATTGGAAACAAAAATAATGAGACTGTTGTTAATTGAGGGTCAAAGGGTCTTAAGGCTTTTAAGGGTGTCTTAAAACGACTCAGGATTGAGGATCTTCAGAGCTCATCAGACGAGTCCCAGAGTAAGGGTCATTTGACCCTCAAACAATAATCATTACCGACATCCCTTCAATTACAGAATTTTAAAATTACTTCTAACAATCCCCTTCTCATATTTTCCAGACAATAATTCCAAACTTTGTTGATTTTTTTAATAATAGAAATTTAGAAAATCTTTTAATAATAGAAATTTAGAAAATCTCAGAAATTGATGGGATCCCTCGGGTCAAAGGGTCCAAGGGTCCACTTGACCCTCGGCTAAAAACAAAATAAAATCGGAGGTCTTCGGGTGCCAGTTGAGGGTCAAAGGCTCTTAGGGTCTGGGTCTCTTAAAAATGCTTAGGACGACCTTCAGAGACAGACCTTCAATAGACTAAATTAAAATAATTAAAAAGGGTCATTTGACCCTCAACTCCCCCCAAAATAAAATCAGAAAATTTCCCTCATTACTTGAGGTTCAAATATCCCTCAAACCCCTTCCAATTAATCCCCAAAAATCCCCGAAAATCCAACAGACCGAACTAGAATAATTAGAAAGGGTCACTTGACCCTCAGCCGAAGGCAAAACAAAACCAGAAAATTCTTATTCGAAATCCGCCGGGTCCTGAGGGTCAAAAGGCCCTCAAAAAATTCTCACTAGCGATTTTAATTCAGTTAAAACCGATCGAAAAATATTATTTAACAATAAATTGAATGTAATTTTTTTTCTGCAATTAGTTTAAATAAAATGCACGCCATGGACTGCGCGACATCGAGTCCATCGAGTGGTAAAGCTGAAAAACGTGAGGAGGAGTCGAGAAGTTCCCCAAAAGTACCCCAGAATCGTCAGAATGGGGCAGCATTACCGGAGGAGACTGCCACCCCGACAGTTGTCAAAAAGGAGGATCAGTCTGACGAAGAGGCTGCTGATACCCGGAAGAAGACAAGAAGTAAAGAGCGAAAGAGAAAATCAACGGATGATCCCTTCTCCAATGGTAATCCTAAGAGGATATGTTTCGAGCAACGAGAGAGATTTATCGATTCTCTGGTTGGCTGCGACAGAATTAGCGCCGAGGAACTTGCCACCAGAGCTGATGAACTTCGCGCCGAGGTTCAGGTAATTAATTAATTAATTAACTAATTAATTTATGATCATTATTGTTTTTTTTCACGTAAACAGATGAAGTAAATTCCGGAGTTGAATCAGATTTTTGGAAATATCTGGGAATCTAGGGGGGATAGGGGAATTTTGTAGGGGACTTTTTTAGAGAGAATTTCGTGACCTACAAAAAAGGTTCTCACGATAATTTCGCTATCCCCCTTAGATTTTGAGATATTCACAAAAATGTTATTGGAAATTTGGGTTTTGGTCTAGCACTCGATTTTTGCTATTTCCAACTTTCGTTGATTTTTTTTTGGTAGAGCCGTTGGAGATAGAGAAAAATGTTCAGGAAACAAAATCTTCAGCGCAAAAAGACGAACATTTTTTATCTACAAATTTCTTCTCTATCTCTGATGGTTCTCCTCCTATTCAAGAATAAAGAAAATAACTCGACAAAAACCGCTAAAAAAATCTCAATTCTCTGATTCTCCAGGCCCTGGACGAGCTCGCCCGTGCAAAAGAGATGGAGTGGAATGAGATTCTCTCCATGAGGAAATTAAAAGAAGAGGCCTACCTCCGAGTGGAGCGTAAGCGTCAAGTGATGGGCTTCCTAGAGAATACAAATGGCCAAATAACCGAGAGCATTCCCCCCGCCTCTCTCTCCCTGACCCCCGACTGGGAGCCACCGGTCCCACCCCAGGACCCTCCCCGGACTTGTTCACCGCTGAAGACCTCACCAGCGCCCCAAGAGTCGCCAGCGCCGACGAAGAAGTCCCCGGACAATGCCCAAACATCGCCAGACAATCTCCAGACCTCCCCGGACAATCCTCAGCTCTCGGATTATCCCCCGATAATTCCCCAAAAATCTCAGAATCGTCAGCTAACTGTCTCCCAAGTGTCCGCCAAACTTTCCCAGGACCAAAAACGCCAGAAGAGAATTGTCGACGTACAGTTGGACGCCCGGCAAATTGGCGAGGGTAGGCAGGGGCCTCTTCTCGATGTCAGATCAGTTATTGCTGAGCACAGACTCAGACATCCTGAAGTTGTTCCCAGGCGGGGCCGGAGAATGAGAAATTCCGTGAATATTGGCCTGGCAGCTGGTGGTGGATTTGTGGAGACTATCAATGACTCCAGACCATCCAGCACCGATTCGTGCAAGTCTGGATCCAATCCGGACATTAATTACAAAGATATTCATCTGCAATTTGCCAAATTTGCCAGACAACAGGGGGACACTACTGGCGGTGGTGGGAAAAATTCACAAAATTATCCCGACGTTACCCTACATCCGGTCGCCTCCGGACCAACGTCTGGACCAACTGGGGGACAGAGTGGCAGTTTATTGCATGGAATATTGACGAAGAGCCACAGCCCAAGGCCCACCACATTCTCACCGACTCTTGCGAAATTGCTGACAGCACCCGAGAGGGAGAGGGGACAGGTACAGGTCGCCCAGATGGTCCAGGGATTTCAGGGGAACTCCGGCGTCTCCATCAGCGATCTTTTGAATTCTTCCAAGGTACTTTTAACCTCCCGGTGGATCGTTTTTTGAGGTTTTTTTTTTTTGCGAGGGGATTTAATGATTTCCAAAATTGTTACTGGAATTTTTGGGATTTTTCAACGTCTCTTGAGCCCTAGAGATTTTTTTGACAGCTTAAAAAAGATTTTTAAACTTAGTTTTTTGAAAAAATCCACGGGTTTTTTTTTGTTCTTACAAATTTGAGGATTTTTGGGTCACTAACGATGGGATTCAATAGTTTTTGGAATCATTATTGGACTTTATTTTCCTTTCTTGAAGATTTCTAACTTGCCATTTTGAAATTTGTAATGATTAAATAACTAAAAAAAATTATTAAGAATTATTTAACAAAAAAAAAAAAACATCAGAAAAGTCAAAATAATTTTGTTATTCATTTTTCCAGGCTAGACGAGAAATTACAATAACTCCAGTTGGAAACGCTCCAATTCAATCTTCGCACTCGAATAATGTTATTCACGTGGTGAGAGCCAATAGCAATATTAATTAATTATTAATTAACAATCAGAAATAAATTGACAATTTAGAAGCCTTCAACGACAAAAAAAAAAATTTGCTAGGGTCCGGCCTATTAATTATTGTCTCAATTAATTATTCTGCTTAAAAATTATCTACAAATATCAACTGATGCTCCCTTCCCTGATTTATTATAAAAAATAATCATTATTATTATTATTGGGTGGTTAGGAGGACGTGGAGGAGGACAGTTCGTTGACAGACGAGAGAGACTCGAGGCGAATTTCGTCGAGGGATAATCGAGAGGACAGGGATACCCCGCCCAGGTGTCAAGGGTGCCAAGAACGTGCCGCACAATTCGTGTGCGCTGGCTGTGGTAATCAGTGGTACTGCAGTCGAGAGTGCCAAGTAATTATAAATAATTCATTAATTAATGAATTGTCAATGACAAATCAGGCGAGAATATTCGCCGAATATTGTATTATCTGTAATTGACTCGCAAACAGGCACGAAAAATTATGATATTGGGGTCAAAAGAAAGCTCATAACCTCTAAAACGTCGGTAATTATGTCTCGGGGGGTAATGATGATGATTACAATATAATAATGTCCATATAATGGACGCCCATTTCCCCCGGGCAGGACCAAAACTTTCCAAGATGGCGGCCGATTGTCAGTCGCCAAACAAACGCAAATTATCACTTCTACGAGGACAACACACACTGGGGACCTAATTGCCGACGTGGTAGATTTTATGACCTCTCGTTTCACCCCTAGATCAGCATTTTTTATGCCTGCTTGCCGCCGCGATTGGTAACCCCGTGGACGGTGATAATGAGCCGCCATTTTGGGGTACTTTTCTCGTGATTTCTCATTTGTTTCAATTGTTTTAGGTCTCAGCCTGGGATGAACACTCCGAGGTCTGTTCTGGCTAACATTAAATGACTTCTCAATGACGTTTTACATCCTCAGAGAACAACGGAAATAATCAGCCCCAAATGACAAGAAAGAAAAAAACGTCAATTGATTAATCTAGTCAAGAATGAAATAATTACGAGATGTCGAGAACCCAAAACAAATCATAACGAAATTAAACAAGAAAAAATAATAGTTTTTCACTTGACACTTACACAATTATATTTTTTACGTAATTGTCTGTGAAAATTGAGGATAACGACGAGGACATGCAAAGAACAAAAAGGAAATGTTGAAATTTCAAGACTTGACAAGGGCCGAGAGAATTGTTTGAGGAATTTTTTGGGTTATTTTTCGTATGAAAAATACCAAAATTTTGTCATACTAGAGTTTAATTCAATTTTCCCCACTCGAGATAATGTTTTTATTACGACTTTATGTTATTATTCATGATAAAAAAAAATTCATGCTCTTTTTTTTTTTTGTTTTTTTTTTTTCGCTGAGAATTCGTAGGATTTTTTTATACCAAAAAAAAGGAGAAAAAAAAACGAAAAATGATTGAAACGTTTTTTATAAAATTGAAGAGTTCATGGGTTTCAGTGGATCTTGATTCAATTAGTTTTTTAATGGTTAAGGAAAGATGAGGAAGTTTTTTTTTTCATAGTTTCAGGCGCGAGGGGAGGGGAGATATATAAATCTGTGTAAGATTGAGGAACAAAGGAAAATAAAGTTTTTAAAATATGAAAATGAACAATTTCTTTTGACAATTAAAATCTATTACCCATAACCCCCTAATCAATAACGATAATAATAAATAGACAGTAAATTATCAGTCAATTAATCACTAGTTGATTAATTAATTAGGTAATTATCTTTTACGTCGTCGGTATTATTAAATAAAAATAATTCAATTAACATTAATTTAGATAATGTTTAAATTAGTGAAGTAAATCCGAGAGACGAATTTTTTATCTCGTTTTTTCACTTTAGATCACGTTTTTATCAAAATTTTATTGTTATTTATTAACAAAATGATTGAAATGTTTTTATAAAAGTGGACAATTGAGTAATTGGGCAATTGAGCAATTGTTGTCTTCAAAATAAAATTATTTAGTTGGGAATTTAAGTCGAATTTTAGGATTTAGGGGTTTTTTATTCCAATTTCCAACGACGAAGTGGGGAAATTAAGTAAATAAACAAATGGAAATTGTGGATTGACTTACCGGGCCGGCACCAACAGCTCCACTTTCGCCCTGCCATCTTGTCCTCTCAAATCCTGGGGATTAATACTCTGGAGGTGTTAACATTCACAAATTAACTCCACCGATGACAAAAAAATGTCCACTGATCACAGAAAAAAATTGATTCTTATTTTTTTGCACTCCACAATTGACACTGACCACAATTAACACAGACACATATCACGAGTGAAAGTCTGTTGACAATATTGAGCACTTGAGAGGATGTTAAAAGTCCTCAATTGTTGGATAACAATTGTTTCATGTGATAAAGTCACTGCAAAATATGGGAGAGTAGAAAAATGGAATAATTTCAGTGATCAATAACTCGGGATTGGCTGAGTGAAATTGAATGATTTTTTTTTCATTCTGAAGCTGCAATTCTGAGCTTCAAAATGAGCTAAAAATCATTCAATTACACGCCTCCGATCCCAATTTATTGCCAATCGAAAACATTCCATTCCCCCTTCTCTCCAATTTTCGTTGAATAAAATAGACTAAAAATCCTTCGTTCTCCTCGAGAATTGGCGTTAAAATAACTTGCGAAGATAAAAATCAGTGAACAAAGTCACGAAAACAATTGGTGAGCCAAAAAAAATCGTCGAGGGCTTCGATTTCCTTGTCATTCTCCGTAAATCCCCCATTTCATGAGAAACCGATCCTCTTCGCCACAAAACCCTCACAAAATATTGTTAATTAATTAAACTAAGAACATTCCCTTCGATATTCCTTGGGAAATGCCCCCAAATCACTTCAGAATATCCAAAACATTCCACAAAATCCTCACAACCCGAAGAGTAGCTGTTGGTAAACAAAGAAACTCTGACTCACTCCGACTCCTTAAATCCATTGTCAACCCCCAAAAATCAGGTGATTCTTCCAATTCCCTCGATTTTAATTACAAACTGGCCCTAAAATCTCTCCAGAGCCTCCAAAAACCGGTAACAAATTCTGGAAACAATGAACAACTGTCCACAAACAAAGGAAGTCATTGAGAATCCACTGATTCCACAGTTGAACCTCAAAAATCACGATTTTTCTGAGAAAATCACCTTCACAACCCAAAATTCTTCTCCAAATAATTACTCTGGACATTGTTCACCGTTTGAACTGTTCGCGAACTCCTCACACTCGCCACTTCGTTGATATTCCCGTCAATTGACGTCCTAGTGCGCAAGAACAACCTTCACCGACTGCTTGAGAAGTAAAATTGACGATAATTCCAAGATGGCGACAACTTGGGAGCCCCCATGCGCACATGGAGTCCACGCAGTTTGTTTTGAGGATTGTCACGTGAGATTCAACGAGAATCAGAGAATTATCGTTACCAAGTGGCAAATAGACTTCCCCAGATAATTTGCCCACATTATTTTCCTCCTCGAGCATCCAAAAATCATTCTTTTCCCCCGGTTTCATCGGAAAATTATGTCCTTTGACAGCCCGTGGACGTCCAGGTTATCTCTGATCGCAGTCACCAGCTCCCCTGGATTGTGGGTAATGGTAATTAGCCTCTGAATTCAATCATCATCGTCAGCACTTCAATTAAACTTCAACAATTTCTCAATTTGCAGAGGGAAAAAGTGGCGAGAGACAGCAGATGACAATCCAAGACTAGAATGACGAGATCATGGAAACCTTGGCCAAATCCGTTTCTTTTCTGATATTTCCAGTTCTTGTATTTTTATTCACTCAATATCTGGAGTACTCTCATCACCTGAATCTCTACTTCGACTCAAGCTTCAGAGATCCAACTCAGGAGACAATTTATGACTTCATAATTGGTAGGCAATGATTCAGGAAGACCACTGACACTTCACAATTTTTTCTTCCTCAATGAGCAACTGATTAATTAATTTATCAATTATCTCATTGACTTTAATTACGAAGACAATTCAGAAGAATGTCTAGGTTACTTTGATTAATGTAATTCAATTAATTGATTAATGTAATTATTTTATAAACCATTGGTTTGTTCAGTTGGAGCAGGAAGTGCTGGATCAATAATTGCAGCAAAATTGACTGACTCTGGAGCAAAAGTTTTGCTGGTGGAGGCTGGGGGTTCAGCCCCCCCATTTGCTGACATCCCTGCATTATCTCCGATGTTGCAGGGAAGTCCCTACGACTGGCAATTCAAAACTGTTCCCCAGACTCACGCCTGCCAAGGATTAATTAACAATGTAATGAGAATTATTTATAATCCTGATGACTCCTGGCAGTCGCAAAATAATCATCACTTCGATATTGTTTATCGTTGAGGTTTATCTCAGTAGTTATTGATTTGAGGTGAAAATGGTATTAATGATTTTTGTAGAAAATTTAATTATCTTTAAATGATATTCAGTGAGTTTTTCCCGTAAAATCACTGGGTATTGAGAGAATTGAAGAATTCATTGAGAGAAAATTGAGAAGCTTGACAATTTTTGTGAAAAATTTCAGGTGAGCAATTGGCCGAGAGGAAAAGTCCTGGGGGGCTCCAGCAGACTGAATAGTATGGCCTACGTCCAAGGACATCCAGATGACTATCGAGACTGGTTCCCAGACTACAGCAGTACCAACTCACCACTCATTAATTATTAACAAATAAAGCAGCTCAACAGCTGTCGACTGCCCCAAAGATTCAGGCATTTTCAGGCTTCAAATTTTCAACAAAAAAATTATGTAAATTGTCAGAGAACAATTAGAAATTTTCGAAATCTAAATTCTGTTGTTAAATCGAGCGTAAAAATTTCAATACAAAAATCCTATAGTTTTTTATTGCAAATTATCGTAATTTTTGGGAAACGTTAAGTTGTCAACTGTTGAGCTATTTTAATTTGTAAATAATTATTTGTAATTTTATGTTTTATTTTTTGAAAAAATAGATTTCAAGATTGAGGAGATATTTTCCCCGGCCAAAATCAGCTGGACCTCTGCTCTGCCCGATGCAATTCTGAAGGGGATTTTGGAGTTATCGGAGAGAGAAAAGTACAAAAATCGTCTGAATGATTTCGAGAGAGTTCCCGTTGTATTAAAAAATGGCGCTCGATGGAGCACCGATAAATTATTAACAAGGGACAGACGAGAGAAGGGACTCAATGTGATAACGCACGCTCAAGTTGAAAAGGTAATTGAAATCCGGCGTCGATTTTTTTGGAGTTGGGGGGTGTCCCCGAGTTGTCTCAGCAACTCGGGGTGTGTCCCGAGTTGTCCCAGCTACTCGGGAGGTGTCCCCGAGTTGTCCCAGCAACTCGAGAGGTGTCCCGAGTTGTCCCCGTAACTCGGGAGGTGTCCCCGAGTTGTCCCAAAAATTCGGGAGGTGTCCCGAGTTGTCCCAGCAACTCGGGAAGTGTCCCGAGTTGTCCCAGCAACTCAGGAGGTGTCCCGAGTTGTCCCAGCAGCTCGGGAAGTGTCCCGAGATAATTAATTAACGACTGATATCAACAATTTAAGAAAAAAATCCCGATTTTCATTTCAGGTACTTTTCAACTCCGAGAATGAGGCACAAGGAATATTATTCAAGAAATGTAATAATAAATACTTCGTTAAGGCTGAGGATGGAATAATTATCAGCGCGGGGGCCATCGGGACCCCAAAACTATTGATGCTTTCTGGTATTGGGCCTAGAGATCATCTCGAGGAGTTAAATGTAAACTTTTACATTACAAAATCTCCCAAGGGGTAATAATCCCTCCAAAATTACCTAGAAATTGTTCCAACAAATTTAAATGAATTCAGAAAAAAAAAGACATTTTACCTCTCCAATTCAATCGCTTCATTCCCACTGATTTAATTCCTTCAATTTACAGATCAATGTTATTAACAATTTACCAGTGGGTAAAAATTTGATTGATCACGTATTGACAGGAATTGATCTAGTCACCCTGAACTCAAGCCTGTCAGTCAGTATAACCGAACTCTTGAAGCCAACATCAGCTCTGAATTATTTTCTTCTTGGAGAAGGTGATAGAATTTTCCTCACAGTATGTCTGTTATTACGAGAAAACTAGGAATAAAATAGGTCAACAGAAGAAAATTATCAATCCATCAACTGAGTTTATAATTCACGCAGGATCGTGGACAACAACAGGACTGGAAGCCGTGGGAAATCTGCGCACAATAAATACTTCCGATGGTCCTCCAGATGTTCAGTTGATGGTAATGCCCGTGGGAATATCCCAAGACAATGGAGTACAATTGAGAAAATATCTAGGACTTCCTGACGAGGTAAAAGAGGGTCTAGAGCTTTTGCCAAGGATTTAGAAACCTTGACAAAGGTCTGGAGGCGTTCCTGAGGGTCGGCGGCCTCGACTTTTTCATTTTTGTCCCTAGATTCCCCAGAATCTCTGCTCAGTACACCTCTTCACAGGGTTACCAATTACTTGTGAACACGGGCATAAAAAATTATGATCTTGGGGGAGAGGAAAGGTCATAATATCTGATATGTCGGTAATTACGTCTCAGGGGTAGTAATGATAATGAAACTAGAATAATCTAAATTCAATTTTCCCCCAAACCACGACAAGATTCTCCAAGATGGCGGCCGAATTACAGTCGCCAAACAAACACAAATAATAATTCCTACGAGGACGGCACGCACTGGAGACCTAATTGCCGACATTTTAGATTTTATGATCTTTCGTTTGACCCGAAGATCATAAATTTTTATGCCTGTTGACGGCTGCAATCAGTAACCCCGCCAACGGCTATAGCGAGTAGGGATCCTGGGGAATTTGGGGACGAACATAACCTGGAGAAGGTTTCTGGAGCTTCAAGAAATGATAAAAATTAAATGAAACTTCGTTCGTAGATTTTTGCGGAATACTTCGCTCCCCTCGCCTACAAAACTGCGATAACTCTTGCTCCAGTCCTGCTTCATCCAAAAAGCACTGGAGAGATAAAACTGAGAAGCAAAAATCCTGGGGATGATCCTCTGATAAACCCCAATTATTTATCAGATGTGAGAGATGTCGCCACTCTCGTAGAAGGTATAGAGATCGAGATGATGAGAACTTTTTCATTGTCTAATTCACTTGATGTCTTCAGGTTTGATGTTCGTCGAGGAATTGGTGAATACGGAGGCAATGGGGGCTCTGGGGGCTGAGTTGAACCGGAAAAAATTCCCCGGCTGTGAGGACTACGAATTCGGTGGCAGAAATTATTGGGAATGTTACGTTCGTCATCTCACCCTCACGGCTTATCATCCTGCGGGCACGTGCAGCATAGGAGAAGTCGTCGATAAGAATTTCAGGTATTCTATCATTTTCCATCAATGATTTCCGATTTATAATTATTTTTTAAATTTATTTTCAGGAGACCGAATAATAAAAAAAAAATTTTTAATTTTTTGTATTTTTTTCAAATTTTAGAATTATCGATTATTCATTAATCGATTAAAATGGAATAATCGATCAATTGGATCTCGAACTTTCGAGAGCTCATCGAGTGTTCATTCGAGACATTCAATGGTTCTCCCCTATACAATCGATAAAAATAAAACAATCGATTAATTGTATCTCGAACTTTCGAGATTTGAGGTCATTGGTAGGTCGGAGATGCACAAGAAAAGAATCGATTTTCAGAAAATCGATTATCTTTCGAGAGCTCATCGACTGCTCTTTCGAGAGTTCATTCGAGATATTCAATGCGGAGAACCCTTATATATAAGGATTGCGGTTTAAGTGTTTTGTAAATTGGTTATTTGGTTATTCCAGAGTTTATAACACGAAAAATTTGTTTATCGTGGATACATCGGTAATCCCGAGGCTGCCCAGTGGTAACATCAACGCAGCTGTTATGAAGCTTGCTCAGAAGGCAGCGACAATTCTGATTAAGTCAAGAAGGAAGAGAAGTTCGCATCAGTGTCACTTCCTCGATTTTGTAAAGCACATTTTTTTAAAAGAAAGTTAAATAAAAAAATTTTTATTGAGAATTTGTCGCATTATTCTCATCAATTATTTTACAATCTTTTATTTTGTATCTTCTTAGGAATTGTGCCGAATGTTGGCGCAACGTTGGCGCATTGTCGGCGCAACGTTGGCTCAATGTCGGCGCAATGTCGGCGCTACGGGTCGTTAACTAATAATCCGATCGACCCCATTTTCGAACTCAGTCTCTGTAGGACGGAAACGAACACGTCTAGCGGAAATTGAATCGATTATCATAATTATTTTTTTAGATAGGGACGATTAAATGTAAAGTCGTAACGACCGGGATAAAATTGATTTAATCCGCCATGAAGATTCATGAGGAATAAATTGTCATACGGATAAATTGTCGAGATATTTCGAGTGAGAGTGGAGCATTTGATTGGGCGCACGATTTATGACGAGGAAAATTGTAATCGAGGAAAATCTTAATGTGCCTCATTCGTTTTATTGGCACTTCCGAAGACAATGTTGCGTCATTAAATTAATGTAAATGTTTTTCATTGCTCCGTGCCATCTTTCTAATTTAACAATTAATCTCATCAACGATTTACCTCTTCCTCATTATCCCCTTCTAATGATCTTTATTCACTCCATTAATTTCTTTTCCTGCTCATGTTAGAATTGATTGACATATCTCTTGCCAAAAAATTTTGTTGTTAAAATAAGGATCCCTTGGAGATTGATCTCCAATTCTGTAGCGAAGTAGTAAAACGAGATAAGTGTATTTTTCCTATCTTTATAAAACGCGGATTATCTCCGTAAGGAGTGGTTTTAGGAGATAATGCCACAAGACCATTTTTGTAGCTGATCAATTTTGCAAGAAAAAAATTCTTCTGATAATTTCACCTAACATTATTCCTTACTGAGATAATACGGGTTTTGAAAAAATATGTTAAATCCACTTGTCTCGTTTTACCACTTCGCTGCAGATTTTGAAAGAGCCTTTCTGAGAAATATTGAGAAATAAGTGAGCAGAGGGTAAAATAAAAAATGGGTAATTACCATGGCAAATGGCGTCCAATCGACGTCAAATGGGGGGAGGTAGGCTGAGATGCGAAATCTCCGAATCCGCCGGCCATCGGACATTGATGAAAGAAAGGCTCTTTGAAAAAATTTAAAAAAAATTTCTGCATTTTTTAAGCCTCCTTTTATGCCGGACTAAGGAGCACTCGCGACAAAAAGCCTAATCATCTGTCACTTCGCGTACTCCGGCCTCTCAATTGTTCCTCCCAGTTATTTAACATTTTTTATTTAACCCTCTACTTCGGAAATGTTCCAAATTTTCTCTAGTTTCTTTTTCAAACATATATTTATTATTCTTGGAGATCTGCTACCCTCGCCCCAGAATTACCCCTCCCCAGGTCAACCATTGGATCTCCCCAAAATCTGAACAATTATTTCGTCCCATTAGTCGATATTTTGGTCACGTGACCGGGCCTCAGTGAGAAAAATTAAAATGTAATCTACAAAGCGCACGTGCTCAGTCTACCAGTCGATGAATTGTATTCATAAAACTCGCGCTGGCATTCCTTCCCCGTCTGTTGTGCTTTTCTTGGCGAGGGATTAAGACGTTCACTCTTTGGCTCCTCAATTGCAATCAATTCCCACCAATTGAGCCAAAACAAATAATAAAAAGAATCCCTCGTCCCCGGGCGGCACGTCCCCCAGCCGCGAGTACATTTACCCGAGTTTGACAACCAAATTAATTAATTAATTATTAATTAAATTAATCTCCTGGAATTTAAAGACGAGTGCCGGTGAAATAAGCCATCGGGAATCATGGAATTGGCGGAAATCGTGAGTAACTCGTAATTAATTCTCCCGATTGATCTACATATCAAGGTCATCCTCTTTAAACAATTAAAAATTATAATTCAGGCCGAGTGTACCCCTTATTATCGTCGGATTTCATTACGTAAGGAATTGGCAGGCATTAAATATTACTCCGCGATATGAGTGAGACGTATTTGTAACCGCCCGTGAATTAAAGATGAATTTTTTTGCTCATCAATTTCAGAGATACTTTTCTGAGCTACTGTTCCATTGAATTCTCTCAAGAAAGTCAAGGACTTTTTTTTCAAGTGCTTTTCTAGTAGTTAAAGCGGTTTTTAACGAACGCCTCGTTTTATTTTTATTTGTACAATTGACGAGAACGCGCGTGGCGAAAATTGTCATCGAAAATTCGAGGGAATCGATTGGAATTTTGGAAATTCTGGGGAAATTTTGAAGAGTTCGCTGGCTTACTGGGGACTCTACCGGAAGTATTGGGTAGATTTTTTATTTAATTTGGAATTTTTTTTAATTGAAAATATTGAGGTTAATTTTTGGATTCTCGCAAATTTGAGGGGAAATCTTTCAAAGTTTGAGCTCAAAAATTTTTATAGAGAAAATTGAGAGAAATTTTGATAGAAAATCCGCGCAGAATTAATTAAATATTATTAACTGTTAAATAAGGTTAGCCTGGGAATTTATTAAAAAAATTTTGATATTCGAAAAAATAATTTTTTAAAAATTGAGAAATTTAAAACGTAAAAAATAACTTATTTTCGCGTTTGTAATGTCTCAATCATTAATTTTTCTGTTGCTTACGATGACTCGATTTCTCTTCATTAAATTCAACAGAATTTCCAAATTTTGAATTTAATTTTTTAATCCAGACTGAAAAAAAAATTTTTTAATTAAAAAATTAATTATCCATTTTTGAAAGAGACCTCCAAAGATTCCCGAGTTGATAGCAATCTTTTCTGAATTAAAATTCAGCAAAAAAAAAATAATAATTCAACTCGCGCAAAAAATCGGATAATTCAAAATTGTTAAAAAAAATGTCAACTCGCCAAAAAAATCGGATAATTCAAAATTGTTAAAAAAAAAATTGCATTCGCCAAAAAAATCGGATAATTTGAAATTGTTAAAAAAAATTTCAACTCGCCAAAAAAATCGGATAATTCAAAATTGTTTGTTGAAATGGTTAAGTGAGAGAAAAAAAAAATTTGTACAGCAAATATTTTCCGTTTACTTTGTACTTCCCACATTTAGTTTCCCCAGTACTTTCAATTCTTATCGCCAATGACTCGTTATCCATACAAGCCCCACATGAAAATAAGCATTTGTATTTCGTACCGATAAATATGAGAAATACTGTTTAATGACTGCAGTCAATTGGTAATCACGAGGAGTCAAATAAGCCGGAGGAGATTAAAAAATCGAGGAATCCAGACTTGACGTACGGAATTGATGACGTCCCCCCCTGGTATTTGTGCCTCTTTATGGCAGTTCAGGTGAATAAACTCAAAATTTCTCAAATCCGATGATATTTTATCGTCCGATAAGACAGGAATTTTTTTTTTTTCCAACTTTGAGGAGAACGAAATGAGATTTTAATTGATAATTTTCAGCATTACTTGACGATGATAGGGGCCATCGTGTCGATCCCCTTCATTCTGACACCTGCCCTCTGTATGGCTGAGGACGATCCCTCTCGCAGTTACATCATTTCGACGATGATCTTCGTTACCGGCCTCGTCACGCTCGCGCAGACAATTTTTGGATGCAGGCAAGGGTGAAATGGGAGAGACGTGGGGAAGAGATCGGGAGAATTAATATAATTGAATTTTTTTGTGGGTCAATTGGGAGGGACCGGCGGGAGGATCGCAAGGATTTTTTGACGATCAAATGGGAGGCACAGGAGAAATTAATATAATTGAATTTTTTTGTGGGTCAATTGGGAGAGACGGGGGGAGAGATCGGAAGAATAAATTTTTTTTTGAGGGTCAAATGGGACAGAAAATTATGGGATTGCAAGAATCGAACTTTTTTGAGGGTCAAATGGGAGACACCGGAGAAATTAATGTAATTAAATTTTTTGTGGGTCAAATGGAAGAGACGGGCGGAGGGATCGGAAGAGTGAATTTTTTTGAGGGTCAAATGGGACAGAAAATTATGGGATTGCAATAATCGAACTTTTTTGAGAGCCAACTGGGAGACACCGGAGAAATTAATGTAATTAAATTTTTTGTGGGTCAAATGGGAGAGACGGGGGAGGGATCGAAATCGGTAAACTTTCTTGAGGGTCAAATGGGAGAGACAAATGAAGGGATCAAACTAATGGATCTTTTTGTAAGGGTCAAATGGGAGAGACAGGGGAGGGATTGAAATCGATAAACTTTCTTGAGGGTCAAATGAGAGAGCCAAGAGGGTTAAAGGGAGAGACAAACCAAAAAGAGGACTAGAGCAACGAAACTTTCTCGACTTTCCTCCACTACCATTTTCCTACAGCAATTTTTAATTGTTTACTCACTCCATCTGCAGACTTCCACTAGTCCAGGGTGGGACGATATCGTTTCTAGTCCCGACTCTCGCGATCCTGAATCTGCCCCAGTGGAAATGCCCCCCGGAGGACCAGTTGTCGGCGATGAGCCCCGAGGACCGTACCGAGCTCTGGCAGATCCGGATGCGTGAGCTGTCCGGGGCGATCGCCGTCTCTGCCCTCTTCCAAGTCTTCATCGGCTTCTTCGGAATCGTCGGGGACTTACTCAAATTCATAACTCCGCTGACAATCACCCCGACCGTAGCTCTCGTCGGGCTCTCCCTATTCGAAAATGCCGCGGAAACTGCTTCGCAGCATTGGGGAATCGCCGCCGGGTAATGCCGATTTTTTAAGCCGAGGCGGTAAATAAAATAAGTCCCATCTGATGTGCAACATCAGAAAAAAATGACTATTCGTATGATTTCGAGGTATATCAGCTGATCTAAGAGAGTTATCAAAATTTTCATGATAACCTTTTTTGTAGTCCTCAATTCGCTCTACAAAAAAGCTAGTGATGAAAAATTCTCTATCTGTCGCCGATACCGAGATATTCACTGAAGATCGCTCAATAGTCGATCTACCAAATTGACAACATTTTTTATTACTTTCAGGACAATTCTCATGCTCACGCTGTACTCACAGCTGCTGGTTGAGGTCCGGTGCCCTTTCATCGTCTACAGAAAAGGCGAAGGATTGAAAATCATCTGGTTTTATCTGTTCAAACTATTTCCAGTGAGTTCAGTTGACTTTACCAATTGGCAAATTTTTTTTTTTCAATTCTTGTCGTTCTTTGCCGGATGTTCATCTGACTTCGGGAGATAACTCTAGGTATTATTGACGATTGTCGTCATGTGGATAATCTGTGGGATTTTGACCGTCACTGATACTCTACCATTTGGTCATCCCGGCCGGACGGATACGAAAATCCGAATTATCAGCGATTCTCCCTGGTTCCGAGTGCCATATCCTGGCCAATGGGGAATCCCAACCGTTTCGCTATCTGGGGTCCTGGGGATGCTCGCCGGAGTGCTCGCCTGCACCGTTGAGTCCATCAGCTACTATCCAACAACTTCCAGAATGTGTGGCGAGTACAAATATTCAAAGATATAAAGTTTCTCTCATTTCGGAGATTTTTTTGATCTGACATTTTTCATTCATTCGCATTTATCTCGAAAATGGCGTGTCTGACGAGAAAATGTGAAAATAAATTTTATGGAGCTGAGGAAATTCTCTAGAAAAAACGCTCTTAGAGATTGTTTCCTAGGAACAGCCGCTGATGAGATAATTTGCCTTGAGCGCGGGTTGTGAGTGGCTGAAATTTTGTGAGCAAGAACGGAATGGTTTTCTCGTGTTTTAGGGGCTCCACCGCCACCTGTCCACGCGATCAACCGGGGTATTGCTTTCGAGGGCTTGGGGACCGTACTCGCGGGCCTCTGGGGGAGTGGAAACGGCACGAACACCTTCGGGGAGAACGTGGGAACAATTGGAGTTACTAAAGTTGGGAGTAGGAGGGTCATCCAGTGGGCCTGCGTTCTCATGATTTTGCAGGGGCTCATCAGCAAGTTCGGGGCCGTTTTTATCATCATCCCCGAGCCCATTGTTGGCGGAATATTCTGTGTTATGTTCGGAATTATATGCGCCTTTGGTAAATTGAAGGAAAATTTGATCTTATTATGGCTTTTCGTATTTTTTTTATGAGTCTCACTCTCACTTGACACATTTCGGACGTTGGGAGAGGATCCCGATTGTGCGAAGTATGAGCCTCAAGTGAAAACTTGAACATCTTAAATTGAGACTTAAAAGTCTTAAAACGAAATTTATGAGTCGCAAAAAAAAATCTTGAGCGGCTCAAATAAAAACTTGAGCGACTCAAATTAAGACCAAAAAGTCACGAGTTGAGACCCTCAGCTAATCCTCCATTCGGGATATTTTTAAATAGTACCCTCAGATTTTTTTTCAATAAAATATTCACTCGGTCTGAAATTCGCCCCAGGTCTGTCAGCCTTACAATACGTGGACTTGAATTCCTCGCGGAATCTGTACATCCTCGGCTTCTCGATATTCTTCCCGATGGTAAGAGACAAAAGAACAACCAAAGAGGGAGAGAAAAAAATTAAGCGAATACCTCTGGAGATAAAATCCCAAGATTACAAATGCCATTAACTTTTATTCTCACCTCAGGTACTCTCCAAATGGATGATTAAAAATCCAAATGTCATTCAGACGGGCAATGAGGTGGCAGATGGTGTGATAACTGTACTACTTAGCACGACAATTCTCGTGGGAGGTGTAACCGGCTGTGTACTCGATAATTTTATTCCAGGTGAGACATTCTTGAGTTTCAATTTTTTACCCTCCCCATAAGTATCTCCACGTGCATCAACAATTCTCGTGAATAGACTCGATCGCGATACGCTTGAAATATAATTTCGCAATTTTCCGTGGTATTGACACGAATTATTAGATTAATTTTGATGTTTCAGGGTCGCCTGAGGAACGTGGACTTGACAAGTGGGCAAATGAGATGGCTCTTAATTTTGATACGACTGAGGAGAATGAGGGCAAGGAGCCAGAGTACAATACCTTCGATTTTCCCATCGGAATGAAATTACTGCGAAGGTAAGGATATTGCAAGTTCCATATCTCCCAGAAATTGTAGGGTCTTGATCAATGACTGAAGCCTCGAATTAATGATGCCATGGGAATTTTACAAAACAAATTGTGAAAATGTTGGACAACAGATTTCGTTGGCATTTTAATGATCGGCATGGGGTGGCTAATGAAAATTGGCGAGGGTGGCAACACATCAGGCCGGATGACAATGGAGAAATGAAATAAGTAACAGGGAGGCTTGTGCTCGTGGCCTCGTTGCGTCATGAGTTCGAGAGGACAATTCA
>JAPYZN010001215.1:0-18077 GCA_030522865.1 Psyttalia lounsburyi
CGCCGACATGTTCAAGATGGCGATGAGCATTGAAGTTGATCACGTGACCCCTAGGGTGCCGCCATGACAGTTTTCACCCATGAATCTTTTTCTTTAGGAGGAAAAGAGAAAGAGATAGGATAGGATAGGAATAGGAAAAAGGGTCATCATATATTTGACTGTGTCGGTAACTTGCCGATACAGATAAATTCGGAAATCAAATATTTATTTGCTTCGAATATTTTTTTCAAGACAAGATAGAGGAGCGGGACACCAAATTAAACGGCTGGGTTAATTTACCCTCATAAGTAAATAATTGTGACAGTGCAATGAATTCTAATGGATTAAAATTGATCAAAAAACCGTGAGTCACACAATGTAAATTATCTTCGATTATTTATTTATGGGAGAGACTAGAGTTCCAGCGAATCTGGTCAATAACTAGGGAGATGAGGTTAAGGCGGGGAGGTTAGCGTCAACACTCGTCGATAAACAATGAATATTCAACAATAAAAAAAATGTATATTTCGAGTGCTCAAGCAATATTTGTCATTTTTACCATATACATTCAGAGCTCGATAATTCGTTATTAATTCGTAATGTGGTTTCTTAGTCATTTATTGATCTCTGCATGTTTTTATTTCGTCAGGAATCCATACCCTCAGGGAATGAGATGTCAGAAATGCCTGGAAATGGGACACTGGAGTTATGAATGCAAAGGAAAACGGAAGTATCTGCACCGATCATCGAGAACAGTTCAATTGAAGAAGGCACTGAAGGATATTGAAGCCGGAAATAGGTAAAATTTGTTGATTAATTATTTGGTTCTTAAAACATCATAACTATTCAACCACGTAGAATAATTATTTGAGTCACTGGCTATTACGAGTGTTGAAAAATCAAATCATAACGATTGAATGAGACAGTTCATAACATTTTTTTAATCATAAAAAAATGGATTTTTATTTTTTTAATGAAGGAAGAATATTTGATTTCTGACAAAAGGCCGAAGGGAAAAAGATAGAAGCTGATACAGAGTCAATTGTTAAAATTAATAATTTGATTTTTTTAAAGATCATTTAATAATATTCATCTTTTTGTTAATTTACAAAGAATAAAAAGAAGAAAATACTTGGATTTCTAAAGCTCAAAATCGTTTGATGAGTTGAATAAATCAAGTTGATATTTCACATTTGACTTTTGGAGTCATTATTATAAAAATTGACCAACTGATCTTATTCACTCGTCAAGCAGCACGAATTAACCGGAGAAAATTAATAATAAATCGTTGTTCGGATGTTTTTAAATTTGTTTGTCAATACCAATTCGTTTACCAGAATAACTCCTACTCGAAATTGTAAAAAATGTAATTATCTAATTGCAGAGACGCCAAAACTCCGGAAAAGCCTGCCGTCAAAAAATTGAAGCGAGCCAAATCGGAGTCATCGAGTAGCTCAAGTGACTCGGTTTCCTCCAGCTGTGACAATGACAGCAGTACTTCGCACTCGAGTTCAGACAGTGACTCAAACTCAAGTTCGAGCAGTGAGAGTTCCTCTAGCTCCTCTAGCTCATCCAGCAGCTCCTCGAGTAGCTCCTCCTCGAGCAGTGGCTCAGAGCCCTCAAAGAAACGTCGGAAAAAACTGAAACGTAGATCCTAAGACTATCAATGATATTCACAAGTATCACTTTTCACATTTCACATGATTGTTTGTAAATACAACTGAGGAATCAACTTACTAATACAAAGTTAATATTTTTATGTACAAAATAAAAAGAAAGACAAATTTGTGATTAAAATGGTTGAGAACGATTAATGAACCGTCAATTACTATTTGTTAATTTTATGGAATGAACGAGGAAATAAATTTACAGTATAATAGGAATAATCGAAATACATGAAATTACTCGATTCTTCATTTTATACGTATCTCAATAATTAATGACGTTGAAAGAAAATGACGCTGAGACGCTGTACTTAGTTTTTTCAATCCTCAAAAGGTTTGATGTGTTTCTCAGTAATGAGAGAATTTCATGAGTAATAAAGTTGGTTAAAATCGAGAAATTTTATGACTGAATTTCTTGCATCGATTCAATGATGCATTAGTAAAAGACACAGGTATTTTCACTTTAAAATTTTTTTTTAACTAAATTAAATTCAAATAAATTGAATTGCGTGAGGAAAATTTGAAAATGATCATAACTCATGAGACTCATGACAATTAAATTTTCGGAGATATTAATTTTTTTCCATTTTCTTTGCTTGTAAAAGTAATGGGCCCTGCGTACAAAATGCAATTTTGCCATTTTCAATAATCTTTAACGTTATCAGTAGAAAAGAGAGTGAGGCATTCTAATTATGAATATCATTCCCTAAAATTTTCGTTAATAAAATGAGACATGTTTGTTATGGACTTCTCAAAAAATCAAATCATGCTTAAGTTGCGTAAAAAAAGATATTTATTTTTTAAAAAAAGTCTCAAAAATATCCACAAATATCATCATACTAAGTATCCTCTCAAATTATTCTTCAGTATCAGGAAGTGTCTGCACAATGACTTTCCTCTTTCCATCATAAACAAAATTATTGTTTCTGAAAACTGGACTCTCATAAAATGGTTGCAAATTATGGATATCAATTCTCTTAGCCTTATCAGCGAGATCCTTCTCAGGGACTTCAATAGTAGTTACCCTGGTCCCCCTGACAGCCTTCTGGAATGCCAGAGTGTCCAGTGTGATTTGCCTCAAGATGTAATACAACAGTTCACTATGGTCCTTCTTGTAGGTGAGATACTTCTGGAAAGTCTGCCTCATGCTCTTCATAACTGAGTACTTCTGTGTGTCCACAAAGCTCTCCAGTGCCATCCTAATCGCCAGATTGACATCATCCTCGCGAACATAGTCCCTGAGATGCATTTTGGCACTTGCTTCGGACATCCTGATGATGCTCTCTATGTGTCTCACTGTGATCGGAAGACTTCCAGTGGCCAAACTCTCCTGCCTCAATTGAGAATACAATTTGGCCACCTTGTCCTGGTCTACATTAGTCAACTTGGGATGAATATTTTGTTTTGCATACACGATGTACTTCTTCAGAAGGTCTTGGGGAATTGAGATGTCGTCGGCTGCTGTGTTGTCGAGAAGTTCCTCGGGAATATTCCTCTCCTCATTGGTGGGATGGTGCTTGATGTGAGAGTTAACGACGAATTTGGCCAAGTGTCTGTCCTGCATCGGATCTACTTCGTCCTTGACGATACACAAAATGTCGAATCTCGAGACGATCGGCTCTGACAGATCCACATTCTCGGAGAAGGTCATGCTGGCGTCGTATCTGTGCAAATATTGTAAATTGTTACTCGAAAAACTATGATGTTGTATCTTTAGTCTATTTAATCGTATTCACAAAAATAATTGTTGTGAACGCAAAAAGGCAAATCGGCAACGGAAATAGTATATTTCGTAACAAGTGAAAAACCACTTTTTTCACGAGTTACGAACATAATTTTTCATCTCAAGGAAGAATAAATAGTTCTAAGATTGAGATATGAGAAGACCGAGTTGTAAGGTGTCTGGAGTTATTCTCCCCGGAAAAAATCCCCCGTTAAAAATCTCCCACCACAAAAATTCCCCGGCCAAAATTGCCCCCAAATCAAATTATAAATGCCTTCTTTGCGAAAATTATCCCATGATGGATGTTCCAGTTGTTTTTCTTCTGCTAAATCTGTTTGTGAGTAATTGATTGGTTTCCCGAGTTTTTGTCATGTTTATGTTATCGAAATTTATTTGTGTGATTTGGGCGGGTGGCGGAAAAAAAATCCCCTCTTGCCATGTTCGATTAAAAAAAACTGTGATAACGCATAGGCGGCCCCTTGTGATCCTTGTCACACCTTTTTTTTAACCTTATGTGGTGAGTTAATTTTGCCAAGACAATACGGCGGCGTCTTTCCGGGGATTTTTTTTCAGGGACTCGATTTGGGCCTTTCGTTGTGGTCGTTTGTTTTGTTTCTTGTCTTTTAGGTTGCGGTTTTGGTTATTCAACTGGCTATTATCGGCGATGTATTGTTCGAATGTATTTGTCGAGAACTAGACGCCAAGAGTAGGACATAGAGGATATGTGTGAAGAAATTGTTTCAATTTGGTGGATTTTCACGGCCGTTGGTGAGCCGTCAGCAGTGTATTTTTCGTGTTTTCATTGTGGGTATTTAATCTACTTTCCTTTGTGCATTATACTTCTGAAAATTTTTCCAAGCAATAAAGGTGATTTTGTCGGGGGGATTTTTAGGAAGGCGATTTTGGCCGGGGGATTTTTCCCAGGGAGAATAACTCCTAGAACCGAGTTGTAATTTTGAAAATACAAGCATTGATGCAAAATACAGGTTCTAAGTACCTTCCCCCAATGGGATTGGAAGCAGCAATGACCGAGCATCTAGCATGCAGCGACGTGACAATTCCAGCCTTAGAAATGGAAATGCTCTGCTGTTCCATAGCCTCATGGATCGATGTTCTATCCTGATCATTCATCTTATCAAACTCATCAATCAAACAAATTCCGTGATCAGCAAGCACCAAAGCTCCAGCCTCCAGCGTCCACTCCCTGGTAGCCGGTGACTTTCTCACATAAGCTGTCAATCCAACAGCCGATGCTCCCTGGCCAGTCGTAAATACGGCCCTCGGTGCAATTTTCTCCGTATACTTGAGGAACTGAGACTTGGCGGTACCCGGATCTCCACACAAAAGCACATTGATATCTCCTCGGATCTTATGTTTTCCCCCCGGATTTTTAGATTCGCCCCCGAAGATAGCAAGAGCAAGTGCCCTCTTAATATACTCATGACCATAAATGGAAGGAGCGATGCTGGCAATAATTCTGTCGGCAATTCTGTGATCCTTGGACAGTTTCAGAATGCTCGAGATGTCCTCTTCAGTGAGGGAATCTACAATCTCCTTTGAATCCTTCACGAAAACATGATTCGCTAATAATACAGTCGAAAAGACTGGAAATCCCTGTTCAGTGTTGAGAGATCCATCGTACGAATTGGTGTAGATTGCGGTGAGATCTATCTCATCCCCGGGCTTGCATCGATCACAAAGATCAGCTAGTAAAATACAGTCCTTGCTTCGAGGTATTCTTCCCGCTGGAATTCTTCCTGGCGATTCCTGAACAGTAATTTTCTGGTAATTCCTGTAAATTGTCTGCTCCATGTTCACCATGAAGGGCCCAATACTCTGACACTCGGGACAAGATCCAGGTTTGACTTCCGTATTTTGATTCTGGACGAATGGCCCCAAGACATATCCACACTTTGTACAATCGTATTTGACGACAGACAGTTGTGGAAGGACTCCAGTTGTCGCTGTGACAACACCAAGGGTTCTTACTAGTTGATTGAGATGGAGTTTTCTGAAGGTCCTGAGCTCCTCTATCAGCGGAAGTTCTGAGATTCTCACGTGAATCTCGGAGGTTACGCGTTCGTAGCTCGGGAAAATCGTCAGGACGAGCTCCTTAGCTACTGCATCGAAAAGTTCTAGCATTTGGAAGGGTGCCTCGGGAAGGAAGTAGGCGAGGACGTGTTCCTTGCTGGCGAGGACTGGAAATTCTACCACGAAGGAGGACTGATTGCTCTCGCACATGTGACGAATTCGCTCTTTGTACATGCAATGGCCTTTGGAGTCGGTGTAGGTACGGAGGAAATTCTTGAAGCGATTTGTGATTTCGGTTCTTGGCCCCAGCATCATCACCCACTCCTTGACACTGTGCCCTTTGGTGTCCTCCAGATTTTCGATGGACTCGATCATCTCGGCATCTTCAACTTCACCGGTCGCTGCCTTCTCGGCTCTTCTGCGTTTTGTGGCTTGAGTGTCCTCCTCGTCGGAGTCCTCGTAGAGGAGGTCACGATCGTCACGGAAGATCCCAGCGGCTCGATCGCGCTTGCGCATGGCAGCCTCGGCGGCCGCCCGGTCGCCCTGAGAAAGCTCGGAGTACTCGTCATCGTCCATCAAGGCGCGGTCGTAACGATCGAGGGCCGGCATTGGACGGTAGTCCGCCTCCATGTTATCACCGAAGAGCTCCTCGCCGTCGGCTTCCTCCTCGTTTTGTATGTCGTCTTGAGACATTGCGTCCTCCCCGAGGAGATCACCTTCATCCTCGAAGGGCTCGTCTATCTCGGGGGCGGGAGAGGTTGGCGCGTCCTGACGACTGCGAGGAGGGGGCGAACTTGGCTCACTCTGGGGGAAGGGGTGTCATTTTTAGATTATGAAATGATGCACGCAGGGAAAACTCTAGCAAAAATATACTGAGAGAATAACCAGGGAGTTCCAAACAAGCCTTATCTGTAGTAACAAAATCTTACAACTTAATGGGATCGTCTACTCTCGAGACCTGAAATCGAGTAGTTGCTTTGGCAATTAATAGCGTAGGGTCCACTCAACGGATTTTTTAAATTTTTTTGGTTTAAAAAAAAAAAATTCTCACTACAAAAACTTTACTGATAACATTGACGTTGAAACCGCTCAAGTCACGGTTGGGCAATTAAGGTAATCTGTAATAAATAAATTGATATTTTTTACAATCAGAGTTACGTTGGCTATGTTTTCCCGAGAAAGATTGTTTTTCTGTTTAGCAATTTGTAAAAGTTAGGCAAAGATTTGAAAAAACTGTCAACTTTCATATCATTTTTTGACCTATTAGAGGCTATAAAAACGGAACAAAAACAAATTTTGGCAATCGAACTAGGGGAATCATAGCCAACGTAACTCTGATTATAACAAATATCATTGTTTTTAATTACAGATTACCTGATTGGCTAAACCGTGAGTTGAGCGATTTCAACGTCAATGTAATCAATGACGTTTTTGATGCCCAAGATTTTTTTTTTTCAAAATTAACATTTTTATTTTAAAAGTCGAGCAATGTATCTTGTAAAATTTTAGAAATTATAAAAATCGATTGAGTACATCCTACGCAATTAATTCCCAAAGTAACCGCTCGATTTCATGCCGCGAGAGTAGAAAACCCCCTTACGGACAATCTATTTCTTAATATAAATTTTCCTCTATAAGGAGGTATTGTCATTGCGAAAAGCCAATGTCTTGAGTAAATGATCTGTCTTTTCAGCCAAATGTTTCATTGTTATTTAAAGCAGAACAGTTATTCATGCTTAAAAATGATCAACCGAAAATAACCGAAACCACGAGAACCAATCAATTATTTTTTTAGTCATTGTTAATTGACAATTTTGTTGACTCAAACAAGGCCGGTTTGGAAACTTATTTGTTCTTATCTCAGTGTAATAAATTCAAATGCCGAATCATAATCTCTGAGGTGATTCCATGAAAAAGTGGCCTAAGATAAAATTGAATTGAGTAATTATCCGGGAAAATTTGTCAACTTCGAGCTACATCATTACAGTCATTACGTTTCGGATTTAGTAATTAATTGAGTTAAATCTAGATTTGTCGCAGAGATATATTATTCCGTAACTAGTGGAGTTTTCGAAACTTTGTAATGATCTTTTTCAAGAATTTCAATTCGTTCTTCCAAAAATTTCTGACAAAATTTTTTATCTATCTAAAATAACAAGATATTTATTCAAAATTGACTCCTAGTCAAAATTCACTTCGAAAGCTGTACCATTTCAAATGAATTATTAATTATTAATACAATTATTCATTATTTCGCGTTTTTCGTTCAAAAACTCGATTGCTTATAAGAATATTATTAACAATTGACTTTTAGCATAGAGATAATTTTAACGACAATTATTTTTGCCGTCAACAAAACGTGTTCATTATTTGTTTGCGGGGAAATAGAATTCTTACTGGGTTCACTCGATAAACGCTCTGTATATTGTTTAAATGTTAGAAATGAGCTCTCACCATTGTCTCTGCGTTTTTTTATGCAGATTCGATAGAAATTCACGACTCAACTTTTCAAACGCCACTTATTAAGGGTGTTACAATTAAATTATCATGACAAATCGATGACACTCGTCTTCCCATCAATATCTAAGCACCTTAAAACACTTAATAAACACAATTTCGTGGTTTTGTGCCGAAAAAAATGTGCAAAAACCAGTGATAAAAAAAGTAACAAACAACTCTCCAGTGGCTCCTGTATTTTGGCGGTAAAAAACATAACCCCATTGGTAAAAAGCGCGAAGCGTCAATGTCAAGGCGCATCCACAAAATAGACATGGAAACTACTTTTGGCGGAGAAATTGAATAAATTTTGTTTGCAAAAACAAGCATTTGTTTTTTCGAAAATAATACAAAACTCGAGAAAAAAATATCGCAGTAATATTTAAGAAGAAAAAAAAAGCCATAATTATTTTACTATGAACAATTATCTTTATTGAATATATATCGGTGTTTTTTTATTAATTAATTCGTGTCTCCAACGGACACCCAGCTCTCCCTTTACATTTACATTTACTGAAAAATTACATTATCATTATATTTTCGATGAGTCTTAAGTTAAGAAAAAAAAATGTTGCAGTCGATTTTCCGTTCTTCACTATTTTTTATTTAATTATAGGAACTGTAAAAAATTATCGCAAGTATCGTATTAACGAAGAATCAAAGTGCACATTAGAGACACAAATACTTGTGTTTTCATCCTCTCTATGATTTATTTCATTCAGCAATTTGTTTCTTATCATCTTTACTTACAATTAAACTTATCTGATATATTCGTCCGAGTAAAACCATCAATATTGGTACGTTAACTACGATCGCTCATCTAGACTAATTTATTTCCATTTTTTTTCGTTTTTTTTTCAAGTTTTATTTAGTTTTAATTCTTGGGCCTTATCCTAGGTATTACTTATCTTCATTTTTTAAATTGATGCTACTAGAAAATTAATCATTTATATCATTTATAGGTCGTAAAGCAGTTGAATATTTCAGTTTTTTTTTATTTTCGTTTCTGAGTATTTGAGTCTCTTAATCTATTTTTTTCTTTTATTTTAGCTTGAGAATAAGAAAATTATAGTTACTCACAACCGCAAACAGCAAATTGATAGTTGAATTGAGGAGTAATTTTTGTTTTATTTGGCACAGAAAAAATTGTAAGTCATTGTTTCATGATGGGGAATTGAGTAATTCTAAACAAAAATTTGAATTCATGATTTGAATTTAGAGGGTTCATAAATTCAAATTTCTGTGTTCTTTTTTTTTACTGTTTGCCATTATTATAATATCTTTTCTCTCTTCAAATGCCAATTATTGAGTTGAAAATTTGAAATTTAATTTTTTTTTGTTAATTTGGAACGACATTTTACGATTCAAATCTAATGTTTTTGTCTTTTGAATAATTATCACTGGAAGAATAGAAATTACTTTGTGAAAAAATGAAAGTAATTAATCAATTAGTTGTATCATCGAAATGGCGAAAACCTCGAAAAAGTTGTATTTCAATTATTCTTTGTAGACTGAATGAAAAATGTTTTTCTTCGAAAAGACCCTTTTTATTTATATCAGAAAACACACAGCTCGAAAATTGACAAGAAAATATGATTTTGCACTGAGAAAAGAGAAATCTTCTTCAAGAAATTCTGTACCGATTGTAAAGAAGAAGAATGTATTTTCTCAAATTAAGTCTAGTTGGTTCAATTTATTCAAAAATGTTGTAATCTCAAATCCAACATAATCTAATGCACTAAAAAGCGACTAGACTTACAAATATTAATTCTCTTTACGACAGGTTTTCTTCTGGGCGTCAGATATTATTTTCTTGTCAATTTTTGAGCCATGAATTCCTTCATAAGAGTAAACATGTATTTCTCAAAAAACATCGCTTCTATCCGGGCAATGTCACGAAAATTGGAGGATTCAGGTAAGAATATGTCAGTACATCCATTGCAAGTAATCTCGGGAAAACGAGATCTCCTACAAATGAAATGAAACTGAATTTTTCTCCTAATTCCATTAGTTCTCCTGATATCACGAATGAATTTAATTTAATTTTTCGAATTTTATCTCCTGATTTTCACTTCTTCATAATGAATTAATCAGTTAATTAATCAATTCCTGTGAGTACTCTGGCGACATCGAGGCAGTGATTTAATTTGTATACAGAAATAATCCCAACAGATCCTCAAACCCTCAACAAATCCCAAAAGGTCGATTAATAAACACCAGATCCATGATTATCGGATTAAATAACTTATAAATGTTTTATTCGTTTTTTCGTGTTTTTTTTCTTTTACTTTAGAAACTTATCTCACTAATTCGAATATTTATATATTAGTAAATAATGGTATACATCGAAAAATTGGGAGCGGGCCACTGGCTTTGAGCATTTAATCCATTTTATTATTTTACTGTTTTCTCCTCAGACATAAATTCAATGAAAACATAGGAAATATTTCTAAAAATGAGAATAAAAAATATAGGGAAGAGTGATAACACGAAGATTGACAAATTGTGAATTAGGTTGACACACAGAGAGACGAAATACCATCGATTATCGACGCAAATCTTGTATGGGGATGATGTGAATGATTTTTAAAATGGGGATGAAGAGTCAATCGAGTGGGTAAAATCGTTGATCTCTGTGCGACAAAGTATTTCACATTGCCTTTACACAAATTGGAATAATTCGAGGGAATGTCTGACGACTTTTTTTTTCGATTTTTTTTTCACCCTCAGGGAAGGTGAGAGACGTCTAGAATGAATTGTGAGTGAATGAATTCAGAAGTGAGTTATCATTACATCGGAGAGGGATTTTAGGAGGAAATGTAGAAGTGTTTTTTGTAGAGCAGGAAATTTTATACAAATATGTCTCATGGTATTTGTTTCCGAAATTATCAACTGTCGAGACTAAATGTTAACGCTTTTCTCGATACGTTTTTTGAATTTAATTATTAGCTTACGTTTTTTCGAAGGGACTTTATCCTGTTTTTAGATTTTTACAAGTTTCTTGAGAATTGTATTTTTGGTAGGAGTTAGCCAGGTGTTGGAGATTATTTCAGTTCTCAAGGAATAAGTTAAAATTTCAAACCAAAGAAAGTTGCTCCGATGAAAAATACGCTAGTAATTTTTTTAGAATACGTCATAAGAAAAACATTGAATGTTTATTCGAGTTTATGTAAAAAGTGAAATTTCTTGTGAAATGTTGATTAATTTTCTAATCACCTCAATAATGCGAGCCAGTTATTTAAAGATGATGATTTTTAAAACACAAAGTGTACATGTTATTTTCTTCTAAAGCCACTCGTTTTTATAAAATCAACTTTGATGTATTCTTATTTAACAACCTGGTTGTTAGTAGGTTTCAGAGGAAATCTCACCAATTCTCGTTGAAGATGATAAAATATTCAAAGAAAATGTCCCACGGTAGATATTTTTCTCTGAAACCACAAGTTATCCGGGTAAATTGACTTTTCCTCAACTTCCCACGAAAAATCGACTTTCTTGTGAAGAGTTTGTTAATCATGTAAAAATCTAATTGGTGACTTTTAGAAGAACACGTAAAAATATATTTTTTCGGCGAATAAAATTTCTCTCAAAAAGTTTCCTATGACATTTTTTCCTAGAGCCACTAATCATCAAGATAATATAACGTTCAAGTTCATAAAATGTATAAAATCGATTTGCGTCGAGTTTGATCGAGTTTGAGAGAACATTATCGATTTTTTTCGCATTTGATGAAATTTCCTCGAGATTATCGAGATGAAATGATTTTCATTCAACTTTTGAAGGAATTACTCACAAAATTCTCAAAAAGCGGCTTAACATTTTCTGCTTGAACTCTTAACCATTACGCTAATTTTGTTTCATTTACGAAAATGTGCAAAATTGCGTTTGATGTGAGCTTTCTGCTAATTATCTCAATAATCAGTGGATTTAGGAAACAATGTCAAATGCTTTTTTTAATAAGCTAATGAAATTTCCGATAAAGATGGTTTAATAACACTTCCCCCTGAACCCGTCTATTCCTGAGATAATTTAAGATGAAACAAAAGGCAGCGAATGAAAAGATAGTGGAACATTTTCCAACTCAAATACAAATAGTCTCATGTCGTAGTCAGAGAAATTTTCCCCCTCTAAACGACGTTTAAAGCAGTCTATTCCCAGCCACCGAGACGAAATGAGTTGTCCTGTGGTGTCTGAAATGGAAAATTTTCCAGACTATCGAATGAGCCTCTCATGCTGAGCACATTCATAAGAATGCATGATAAAACCGAGACGTGGACATTACATCAACAATTACAGAACCATGAGAATAAAATGACAATTAGAGATGAAAAAATACAATAATCCACCGCCCCCTAAGCGACTAAATCTTACTTACAAATAGAAAATTCTAAACGAACGCTCACTTATGATTAATGTTCATCCAGGGTTCAGATTTCATTACAAAAAAATGATTGGAATACTGCACTGAAGTGGTGAAGAGTAAAAAAAAATTTAATTTAATTGTCATCAATTCGATTCATCCGAGTAACCATTGACTCTATAAGGAAATGTTGTCAGACATTGGTTTACAGATAATAATTAAATCATGATTTAGTATACTATTTCAGTTGAACAACATAAAACAGAAATTGTTGATTAATTATGGTGGAATTATCTTGTCAATGTCACCCTTAAGAAACAAAGTCCGAAAATATTTGTGTTAGAAAACTAACTTTCACCCACACGAAAAAACTTTCGACTTTTTTCTCATCATTAGCGAGATAATATCCATCAAACTGAAATAGTTACATTTCACCCTATCACGGGTTAATGAATCACGAAGTCATTTCCATTAGTCATTTGAGTAAAAAATTATTTGATTATCATCAATAATAAATCAGTAAAATTATCATGACTATTTTGACGTATGGACTCTCCGTGGACGGTCGCTGGCGACTTGGCTGTTTTTTTTTTCTTTTCCTGACTAATTATCACGTCTTAACTAAAAACGATCGACAAAGACGAAAGAAGAATGATGATTAAAAAAATAAAGCCCCTGCAGTGCCTATTTGTCCAATGATTTGTTCTATAGTAACTGTTCGTGGCTCTGTTATAATAATTATAAGATCACAGCTAATTTTGTAGACAGAAAATAATACGATAGACTTCAATCAAAAAGACTAAAAGTATTTTTTTGGAGGATTTGTTAGAACATTTTTGCTGTTAATTATTTGTCGAGGGATTTTCATTTGAAACGAAGATCTAAGCAGCGTTAAATGATAATCTCATTAGTTAGGTTTAAGTACAGGTGAACAGGTGGCAATGATAATTTATTAATGATGAATTTACGCTTTTGGTTGTTGGTTCCTTGTTTTTGTTTTTTTGATTCTCGGTGGACGAGCTAGGATTTCTTCTTCAGTCTTGAGTATCCGCGAGAAATGAATGATTGAAGTATTTTAATTGAGTATATTAATTGAAGATTAGTTAATTAATTGAGTTGGGGAAGGGGAGAAGAGTCTCGAAATATTAGTGAGAGTGGTTTTCAATATCTTCAAGGAAGAAAAGTGTCGGAGAAAAAGGGAAAAAGACACACTTTATGGAGAATTGTATGGGATACAAGAGAGATCTCCTGATATTTTAAAAGATAAATCCTTCAGTTTTCGAATTATTTTCGTAATAAACAAGATGATTTCTTTTCATTGTTTTTCCAAACGTATTAGTTTTCGCGAATATGTAATATCCCAAAACCAATAGACTTAAAAAAAAACATCATGAAACCTGTTTTGTACAGCAAAAAAATCTCCACATTTACTTCTTCCCAATTCTCTTCATTCTCACTCGTTCTTGAGATATTTCCCAAACAAACTCTAAAATAATTCTCCTCTTCAATGATCCCTTGACAATGCATCAGTAAACCATAAAAATTCCCATGAAAAATCAAATTTGGCACAGTTGAACAAAACTACCAGTCCCCCAACAAAAAAAGGTAAAAAAAAAAAATCAAAAAAAACCGAACCAATACCCAAGAATCTTCGGGGAATCTTGGTACACCATTCTTTACATTTTTCACTCCTTCACCTTTAAATATTAAGTATCGAATTCAGGGTTTGGATGGGTAATGTGTTCACGGGTTATGCATGAGGACATCTTTCTCAATTACTCAATTACTTTGTCACTTTGTTTTAATATTAAAAATCGAAGGGTTAAATTGTTGTCGTTTCATCTCAATTAATTAGGACAACAACAGCAAGTGGCGGGACAACTTCAGGCTCAGCAGCCCCATCCACGATGCTCTCGACGACCTTCTTCACTTTAATGCTATCCTTCTCCTCCGAACTCTCTCCATTCTTTGTGGTTTCATTACTGTCATTACTATTTCTGTGTGACTCGTCATTTTCGGAGTTGCCATTAACTTTTTTCTCTTCACTTTTCTCCTTCTTCTCCTCTTCCTCTTTCTTCTCCCCCTCCACGTCTTTCACTTCCTTCTCCTTGACTTCTTTATCCGTCACTTCTTTAAGGACCTCCTTCTCAGGCTCCTTCACTTCGTCAGTCTTTCCATTGACCTCGGTCGTAACAACTTTTGTCTCTTCTATCGAAACCTCTACCTTGGAGTCACCATTTTGCTTAACTTCCTCACCATTCTCTTTCTCCACCTTCTCCGTCTCTACCTTCTCCTTTTCCATCTTCTCCTTTTCCACTTTCTCCGTTTCAACCTTCTCCTTCTCCGCCGTTTCCTTTTCCACCTTCTCCTCACCTTTCACCTCTTTGGGTGTTTCTTGAGATTTCTCCGTCTTATCCTGAACTTTTTCACGATTCTCCACAGCCTTCTCCACGACTTTCTCTTCTTCTTTCGTCTCCACCGGTTTGACCTCCTTAGATTCCTCAGGCTCTGATTTTTTCCCCTCACGTTCGGCTTTATTAACTTCAGGCTCGGGTTTGGGGTCCTCTGGTTTCTCTTCAAGTTTTTCGGGAACTTTCGTCTCCGCTGGAGTCGTGGCGTCCACCTCTGACATCTTCTCTTCAGACACTGGTTTTTCCTCCTCTTTTGGCTGTGATTCAGATTTTTCAACTTCCATTTTCTCAGGCTCCTCGGCGGCTGAGGGGGCTTTTGGGGACTCTGAGGATTTCTCAGGGGCTGGTGATTTTTCTGGGGACTTTTCTGTGACTTTTGTGGGCTCCGGGGTTTCCTTGGCCTCTGGGGCCTCGACAGGGGCTTTGGAGGTGTCTGGCTCAGGAGTTAATTTTATTTCGTCAGGTTTTGTCTCGGTTTCTGGAGCTTTTTCACTCACGTCTGTCATTTCCACGTCCTCAGATTCAGTCTCAGTTTTTTTTTCAGGTTCAGCTTTTTTTTCTGTCTCAGATTTGGCTTCTGTCTCGGATTTTTCTTCTTCTTTCTTCGGAGCTGCATCCTCTACCTTCTGGCGTTTTGTTGGAGCCTGGAAGGTAATGTCGAGGAAGGTTTGGACTGTGGAGTAGGTGCTTTTCTCCTCGACAGTGAGAGGGGCATTTCCTTCGCGAATTACTAGGACAGAGGAGAGGCCTGCCTCTACGGCTGCCTTGGCTTCGTTGGGGATGTCGGTGAGGAAGAGAACGTCAGACGGAGTTGCAGATAGCTTAGAGAGGATTGTTTTGTAGCTGGAGGCTTCCTGTTTGGGGCCAACTTCAGTGTCAAAGTGATCAGAAATGTGGGGAAGGAGATCTCCGTGTGTACTGTGGGCGAACAGCAGTTTTTGCGCTTCCACTGAGCCACTCGAGTAGACGTAGATCTTCTTGGTGGAGGCCCAAGACTCCAGTGCCTTTGGAACATCATCGTAAACACTGGAAGAAAAATTAGATGATTAGAATTATTTCTGGCATTTTAATTTCGATTTTGACTTAGTAAAATTTGAGGAATAAAATTTCAAAGTAAACGTTTAAACACCTGGAGAAACATCCAAGTTATTACAAATTAGGGAACGTAGTTACTCGTTTCTTCAATGTTTTTCCTTTTTTCACTTATAGATGCTACAAGATACAGATTTTTTAAATATTTTGTACTTCATTCTAATTTAAGTTTTCATCCAGTGAACTACTCTTCAAACTATTATTTTGTTTTGTTTACATTAAGAGTCAATGAAACGCAAAACCTAAGTAAACATTAAATTCCAAGTTTTTTCCTCGCAAAACTATTATTTTGAACAATTCAAATTCTTACATCAGTTATAATTTGAGGATCCATAATCTAAGAATTTGGATGCTGCTAAATAATTGTTTTGTTAATCAAAAAATTTGAAATCTAGTTTTTTATATAGATGGTAAGTGCCATTTTCCCTTAAGTCTCTTTTTTAGAGACAGCACATTGTACCCTCTCAAAAATGTAATAAATTATTCATTTATTCCATATATTATTGAATAGTTAATAATGAATAATAGTATATTTCGCACTTAGGGAAGAAAAGTAGACAAGTGGTCCTCACGTGCAAAATAACGACCCGGGCCGAAGGCGAGGTTTGTAAGCACGTGGGGAACGCTTTCCTGATTCTCCTCCCGAGGGTTGGGATCGATTTTCCTGTTAAAGTGGACCCGCTTCGCTCGGTTAGAAACATTCATTCACTTTCACTTTCAGTCCATGTAGACAGAAAACATTCATTATTGCATCCCGTGCGAAAAATCTTAATAAATCCCGCTATACGGTACATAGATTCGCTCCTTTCGACTATTCATCAATACAATAAATAAAAAAATAAAATACCGTAACTCACAGGTTGGCAAATATCAGTTTTAATGAATGCGAATACTGATTTCGTCTTCGGCTCGGCCTGGAAACCACGCATTCGTCAAAAATGACATTTACCAGCCCGTAATTTAATATACTATTTATTGCCTGAAGGATGTGTCGTGAAGAGCCAATGGAACTTACCATCTGAGTGAAAAACTAGATTCCAAGTTTTTCATCATTACATGATTATTTCCCAAAATCCAAATGATTAAACTACAGATACTTAAATTATAAATGATATAAGAATTAGAGTTTTGAAAAATAAAGAAAAAAATTAATAGAAAAAAACTTTTAATCTTTTTACTCAGATGATAAGTTCTATTGGTGTCTCACGAAACAGTACTGCACGCAGTGATTGTCACAAAAGATCATTCGTTGGCAGGTTGAGAAAAATTTTCTGGTGAATATAATTGAAGATATGCGGTAGTGGTATCGGTCAAGCAAAGTTTTAGGTTCAAAATATGATGCCGAGCGCGTCGCGTCCCTATTGATATTCAACGTCACTCCCCTCCACAGCCTCTAAATGCTCTATAATTAATAGTGTGAAAACGATAAGACAAATCTACAAATTGTCCTTAGTTACACTATATAAATCACCCATGAGCTTTTCGATAGTACCTCCATTGTATTATTTTATTTAATAATGAAAAAGGTATGCGCATAGCAACGAGTTGATATTCCCCTTCTCGGGATTAATATTATACAGTTTGAGATTTTATTTTCGACATTGGCAACGCTTAACTGATAGTGAGCGTTACATTCAATTTTGAAGAGCTATCATCAGTATATTCAAATTTGAAATTTTTCCAAATGAACATGTTTTAGCTGCGTAAAAAAAGAAATAACCCACAAAAAACAACAAAAAACAGCAGTGTAAACAAATAATTTGTTTATAGAAAAAAGGAAGAAAGTCAAGTCAGGAAAATCGTCAGAAAGTTTTTTTGAGAAACATAGTTTTTCATTAAAAAAAGTGCACAAAAATTCTTTTCATTACGCTGTGTCGGAAAAGTACTTTTTTCGTGCCGCCGGATCTGAAAAACCCCGTTTTCGTGTCGCTGCGCGCCACGAAATTGGCGTTTCCCAGGTCCCACCTCACGAAAAATAATAATCCACGCCTCGCCATGGAAAACATATCACCCTCTCCCACGTGCTTGCCATCCTCGCCTTCGGCTCGGAAGGCAATTTTGCACGTGGCAGACGATGATCTGTTTTCCAAGACTCGGGCATGAAATGTACTATTTCGACACATTGAGATGAAAAATTATGTTCGTAACTCGTGAAAAAAGTGGTTTTTGACTCGTAGGATTATATAAACGTCCCACACGCCAAAAGCAATTTTTTTCTCCTCGTTACGAAATATAGGGGAGGGCGGGGCAAAATGGACACTTTAAGAAAAAAATAAAGTTCTCCCAATGAAAACCCACTAAAAAGCTTCTTGGTGACCCGA